>UELU01141163.1:0-35758 GCA_900490025.1 Megastigmus dorsalis
CTATTATCCTCCATCTCAATTTTGTTGGCGATATCAACAAATTGATAAAACAACACTCCGTATAGTCGGTATTTTTTCGAGATCATCGGAGACCGGAGTGAAGTTGCCACACTCCACTCGCCGCTCGGTAACGTGACGACGACGAACCCAACTGGAAGGGTCAATTTAGACCCGTAATTTCGGCAACGACGATGAATAATTTAATATTTCTAATATTTATTACGAAAGGATAAAAATATTATCGCTAACCAAAAACGACTATTTCAACTTATTTTTATCCCGTCTACAAGAATATGGCAGAAATATTCGAAAAAAACATTTATTTCGGAAAATAAATTTTTTATCTTTTGAACCAAAAATTATACATTAATTCTGGCTATACCATTGAATTCTTATCGCAACTTAACGTCGAATGAGACATGCTGCACTTTTATTTTACTATCCAGTTACGAATAAACCTAAGTCAAAAGTGGTGCGTGCTAAGTGTGTCACGCGGTATATGTAGGAAATATAGAGATAGGGTATTCAAAATAAATTAAAATAAAAGTAAAAATGTGTTGATTAGTTTATTTTTCTAAAAGTGTGTTTAAATATTATATATACTTAAGTCGCTTGGTAGAACTAAAATACATGTTTTCGAAGTATAATATTCTCACGTTAGATTTGTATTGATATGTATATAATGATGGTAAATAATCAGCGGAAGCAACACGATTAGATTCGTCTAAAATAAAGAGTTTTATTAGCTTAATTACATAATTACAATATTTACAAGTGAGCACGTTTTGTACTAACCTAAAATAAAGAGAATCAACAATCAAAGCTATTGCTTCACGGATCTCTTTAACATCTTAAATGATTCAACACTCTTAATTATTGTTCTTGTCCACTAGTTTTTTACAGTATTAGTTGATTCTACAAACTTTTATTAATTATAAATTTAGTAAATTATTTTATGTCTCGAGTCAAAGCTCGTGTAGGATTTTATCTTCCCTCTCTCTCTTCATAAGCCTCGTGAGCTCTGTCCGCTGTTATTGTCACGAGGTGGTCACTTACTCGCAGTCTAGGGTCATGCGCACAAAGCTTACATGTATTATTTAAATAAATAAAGGATTTTAATAAAATCACGAGAGACTTATATGTAACTTTCTATTCCTGTATTGTTTTTAATAGGTATGTATTTTTTATCTACTCTTAAAATACTCCACCAATACTCGACCAATATTGCTAGTATCACATTTAAATGTGGTGGACACCTTATATAAGTTATTTTACTAAAATAACTGAAAAAATGGGTTTTTGTATGTATATATAGGGTTCTTAATACGAGTACGATACTGGTTGAAGAGTGTTGGTTTACCAGAATGGTAAACACACAAGAAAACCAATTGTATGTTACTCCTTGGCTAAAATATGAATTCTAGATGGGGCTGGGGGTGGATTCGGCAGCTGCTGAATGAAAATTGTTTATGCATTTTAGGATAGTAAGGTAAATTAAATATCCGTTTTGAGATATAAAGCCCTAATAAGGCCTTAAAATCAAGAAATAGATATTGAAGTGCATAGAATTAGCTTTAAAAATCACTTTTTCGTATTCTATCCATTATTCTATTTGATGGATTTGCTTCCGAAAATTCATGCGAATAAAAAAACAGTATTTAAGCCGATTTATATACTTTTTATAGGTTATGGAAATATTAAAAACCATAAAAAAAATTAATTTAATATTTATGATTTTTTGTGCATATGTTGCACCACTTATTTGCTATTTATTAAAATTTTCAGTGAAAAGGTACATAAAATGCTAACAAAAAAAATTTGTTTTAGGGTGGTACCCTCCTCAAATTTTCGAGCTATAAATTATTGAAATTTTTAAAAATTTTTTTTGATGCCGGTATTTATTATGTGCTCCTGAAAAAAATAGGGTTGATTTCTCACATAAAATTATGTTAGCATGAATTTTTTTCGAAGACGCAAATGTCATAGGACGCTCAAGAAAAAATAAAATCGAAAAATCACATTTTTAGCCATACCTAACCTAAAAATGGAGCTAGGGGTCTAAAATTTTGCATAGATGCACCATTTTTAAGCGCCTTCCATTAAAGTATTTAATGAATAAATTTCAACACCGTCCCTCTGTGTGTCCAGGCTTTTTGCACTAATCACAATTGGTCTTATTTCGTGAGGTATAATCTGTTTGTTGATTTTGATGATCATCCTCTTGGCAAATTTGACATACATATATATTTCTTTTAAATTAGTTTATTTTGAGCTTCCAATTTGTTTTCAATTTTAATAGCCTCTTTTATTATGTTTAGGATGTTTGCGTTATTATCCAATGGTTGCCCGATCTCGGGTTTCAATCCTTCTTTGAAACATTCCGCTAAACTTGTTTCAGTATTAGTTTTAAATGTTGCTTCAAGTCTGCTAGTGGCTAACTTATGTGATTCCAATATCTTGCGTCCTATTTCGCGTATTCTATTTGCGAATGAGATGACACTTTAATCGTCATTCTGAAATTCGTTGCTGAGCTCTTCCAATAGTTAATGAACTGATTTTGCTCAAGCGTATATTCCTTTTAGAAAATCTTTGATTTGCTCCACCTTCTCAAGATTTTCATAAAGAGTGGCTTCTCTTGCTTCACCTTGTAATTTGGCTTCAATTAATTTTGTTAAATTTCCTTCGGCATCTGTGCCGATCATTTCTTTTGACTCTGTGCAACCTTGTAGAAATTGAATTAAAGGGATGTTCGATCCGTCGTATTCTGTTACCACTCTTAAGGCATCCTTAAGAGAAACTGTTTGGTTATTTGGTAAAACGGCTTCGTTTAACTTGTTTATATTTTCCTCTATTTCTCTTACGTAATTTTAGTGTCGCTGATGCTGCTCCGTTCGACGCTCACTGAACTACAAGAAGATGGTGGTAAATTTTGTTCCAACTCGATTAGTGCGTTTTTTTCGCGTGATATGCTTGGTCTTCGAACGAAAGGATCGCATTCTTGAACCATTTTTTTTTAATTTGTCGTTATGTTTCGCTTATTTTCGAGTAATTCTTCCTTGACTCATGTATTATTTTTAATGAAATAAAGTGAAGGTCTTAGAAACTATGAAAGTTTCTATTTAATATAATTTAAAAAAAAAATTAATCTAAACAATACGTTTGTAACACTCATAAGTGTTATTAAAATAAAACTAATTGTTGAATTTAATATAGATCTCTATTTAGATATAATACATTGATGTTATAAATATGTTAATAAAAATATAATGTTGTAGTAAAGTTAATTATTAAGTACTTAATTTTAATATTGTGCAAATAATAAGGCAAATAATGCATAATTATAAATAGAATAATAATAAATGCATTTGATTACATAGTAGTTAAGAATAAAGTCAATCGTTAATTATAAAAGTTATTAGATAATTACATTTATTGAAGGATGATTAAGAATTAAAGACAAATGTAAATCGATTATTGATAGATAATAATAACACAGCCACACAAAAAAAATGTTCTGGCCTGGTGAAGAGATCTACATATTCCATAGTATTTTGACCCGCTGAATCCAAATTCGGCATCTGTTTGACCCCGTCACGTCAGGGTCAAGGTCATTTGAAGGTCAAATTGACAAAAACCCGTCCAAGCGCACTGCTTTCTCAACTAGCAGCAAGAGACTTGTTTATCGTTAACTTATGAATAATAAGTCCCTTTACGACCGCGCAATGGGTTGTGAAGGAATTATATTTTTATCCTCTGTACTCGAGGTTTGTCAAGAAACGCAATGCTTGCATGACTTGCTCGAATACAACGCTAATGAAAGCGCAGCGGGTTCACTGGAGAACGCAATGTTCTTCAAGCTAGCCGCGAGGAAAAGCACGCTTGTGTTTCACTCTCTTCGGGTTCGTTGCGGCTTGCAATAAGAGAACAACTAATCGAGAAAGCCTCGAGGTAGGAAGGAAAAATACAAGTAGGAATTAAGGTTGCGGAGTTTATTCGATCAAGAGAGAAGGTACAAGAGTGCGTGTTTAATCGAAAATCGGCCGTGTTTATATACTCTTCTCTCGGCTCGATTTTGGCTTCCCGCTCTCCTTGATTCCTCGTCTGTGTGACCGCGCGTTTAATTACACAGCCCCACAAAAAAAAATTGAAAGTCCCAAAAACTT
Organism: Megastigmus dorsalis; assembly: GCA_900490025.1. Taxonomy (NCBI): domain Eukaryota; kingdom Metazoa; phylum Arthropoda; class Insecta; order Hymenoptera; family Megastigmidae; genus Megastigmus; species Megastigmus dorsalis. The sequence goes on from UELU01141163.1 coordinate 4,164, forward strand.
GACCATGGTAGTTATATATTTTTGGGGTCGCTGATTCCGAATCTGGGATCAGTTTAACCACATCGGATCTTGGTCAAGGTCATTTCAAGGTCAAATGTACAAAATTAGCGGTAACCAAGGTTTAACAGTACATACATATGTTTTTGGGGTCGCTGAATCCGAATCCGTGGTACGTTCGACCCCATGGCACAGTGGCCGGAAACGTCAAAGAAATGCATTAAATTTTAAACCCTAAGCCCTAAACGCTTAAACCCTTAAATCCTAAACCCCTAAACCCGATGTTGATGGTAGATCTCGTTTCAACGACCAACAGTAATCTGCCAACATATTTATGTTGCATCTTCCTTCGTACCTACGCTCCATTTCCTTCCATATCTTGGTGAAATCTCTCTCCCTGCTCTTCGCTGTAATCACCTAGGTTTTCTGGAAACTTATCTATATGAGAATATAAAAAGTGTAATTTTCGATTCATTAAGCAATCTTGATTTTCGTAACTATTTACTAAATTTAGTACTATTTGTTGGTAATTTTGGCTCTTATGATTTCCAAGAAAATTTTTAATTGCCTCCTTGAAACATAACCATGCTTCTTTCTCTGTATGATTCATTTTCGTAACAAAAATTTCATCATTTATCATCCTACGAATCTGAGGGCCATCAAAAATTCCTTCATTTACTTTAGCATCACTTAATTTGGGAAACTAACTTCGCAGATACTTAAAGTAGTTACCATCTTTGTCTAAAGATTTTACCCATTGTTTCATAAGTCTCAATTTAACGTGCACAGGTGGTATTAGAATTTTTGATGGCTCAACAAGTGGCTTTTATTTTATATTCTTAGAACCCGGTTCGAACGTTTTTTTAGGGGCCAGAGACTCTTTATATAATGATTGTTTCTATCCCTACTATCCCATTCACATAAATAGCAAGGATATTTTGTGAATCCCGATTGTTGCCCTAAAGGTATTGTTATGATTTTAAGATCCCCACAATTTGCCATTTATGATCATTGTATTTTATTCGGTTTAATAGTGCTTCCATGTTACAGTACTTTTCATCCAGTATTGCCGAATATCCTATGGGAATGGCTGCATAAACATTTGTATTGTGTAATAGAACAGCTTTTAAACTTCTCTTCGACGAATCGATGAACAATCTCCTCTCGTTGGGTTTGTAATATCCATGTTTAAAGCGATTCATCAACCCAGCTATATCTTTGCAGTACACTAAGGAAAATTCTTCATCGTAAGTGAAATAATCATGATATTCCTTATCTCTGTCTCGGTAGTAAGAAACTTTAATTTTTCCAACTTTATTAGTATTTTGTTACAGCCATGAAGCCAAGTACTCTGCCCCATCTTTTGGTAGGCCCAAATCGCATATGAGATCATTCACTTTTTCTTGTGTAAGTAGACCTTTTTCGTTCTTAGCATTATAGGGGGTATATTCCTTGTCACTTGTATCATTCGTACTAGTAACGTTACTGTCTTCATCAGGCGATTTTTCTTTTTCCGCAATAACATCTTCAGGTTCTCTCTCCATTTCTTCTTCTACGATTTCATCTTTATCATGTCTTTCGAAATTTTGCTCAACATCCATACTTTCACTTGTGTAGATATCCTCTGAATCTTCTCTTTCATCAATTGGCGATTGATATATAGGTTTTGTAACACTTTCAACGTTAGCGTAATTAATTTGCGACTTGTTACTACTATTAACTCCATGCAAATTTGTATTACCAAAATAACAATCTTCTTTCCCACAAAGTTCCTTCCATATCGTAGGAACTTTCATTTTGACTTCAATATTACCATTTTTGCCAATTGGTAGCATTTTCCTACACAAGGCGCATATTATTTTAGGAACCCAATCAATTTCATCATTTTTCATTTCTAAATCAAACATTTTCTCATACTGCTTTTAAATATTTTGACTGATTTTTCTTCTATTTTTTGGGGTCTCATACTTGCTACAAATGTAACAAAAATTATCCTTTTTTTAAAATTAATTTAAAATTACCAACAAATAGTACTAAATTTAGTAAGTAGTTACCAAAATCAAGGCTGCTTAATGAATCCAAAATTACACTTTTTATATTCCCATATAGATGAGTTTCCAGAAAACCTAGGTGATTACAGCGAAGAGCAGGGACAGAGATTTCACCAAGATGTGAAGCAAATGGAGCGTAGGTACCAAGGAAGATGGGACATAAATATGTTAGCAGATTACTGTTGGTCGTTGAAACGAGATCTACCATCAACATCGAAAAAGCGGAAACGTAATCCACTTCGAAGATCATTTGACAATAAAATAGTTCATTACCATAAAAAATAGAAATGAGCTTGAAATTTTTATGGGTATTTTATTAAATTGCATATACTTCTAATAAATTTGAATGTCATAACTAAGGGTTTAGGGGTTTAGGATTTAAGGGTTTAAGCATTTAGGGCTTAGGGTTTAGGGTTTAGGGTTTAAGGGTTTAATGGCTTAGGGTTTAGAAGTGGTGGAATATTATGCATTTTTTTGACGTTTTCTGCCACTGTGCCATGGGGTCGAACGCACCACGAATTCGGAATCAGCGACCCAAAAAACATATGTATGTACTGTTAAACCTTGGTTGCCGCTAATTTTTTACATTTGACCTTGACATGACCTTGACGCTGAGGTGACGGGGTCAAACGGACCACGGATTCGGATTCAGAGACCCAAAAAACATATGCATATACTGTTAAACCTTGGTTGCCGCTAATTTTGTACATTTGACCTTGAAATGACCTTGACCAAGATCCGATGGGGTTCAACTGATTCCGGATTCGGAATCAGCGACCCTAAAAACATATAACTAACATGATCAAGTTTTTGGAACTTTCAATTTTTTTTTGTGGGGCTGTATGATCCGCGCTTGATTAGTCGGACTTCTCTCTATTTGCTGGTGTGCGAGCGTGTGTGTGTTTAATTCGCACGTCTTGCGGTCGAATTGCTTCTCTCTCACTCGCATTATATTGTATGTCATCTTATTTTTGGTAACATTCCTAATTTATTACATTTCTTCTAATGTTACTATTCTGATTACCGAATTCAGCATCTGTTTGGCCCAACCCCGTCACGTCAGGGTTAACCCATTAGTGCCGACGCGGACATTTTTGGACACTCGATATTTCCGGGCGGATGTAAAAAAAAACGAGATAAAAACATATTTCTGTAGGTAATTTTGGCTGCTCTATCGGTTCCTGAGGCCAGTTTGATCCTACCACCACTTAGAAAGGAGCATCAGAAGTTTTAAAGAGGTAGTTTTTACCCATGAATATTGAAAGTATTTGTAGACTGTATTTGTTGCTGCAAACACGATAATCTTTATGGATATAACTGTAAAAATGCTTTTTGATCAATATTTTGATGCTTCCTACTCGAAAAAACAATGTAAATTTTTTACAGGGGTGGAAAATAAGGGTTGAGGGTATAATTTTATCAAATATCGGGAAAATATTTTTTCGCCGTCAAACAGGGTACAATGGGGTTGGGTTTTTGAGGGTGCTGAATACATTTCTAAGTTCAAATTTTCTATTCCACCCTTCTACAAGGGGTTGCAAATAAGGGATGAGGGTGTAATTTTATCGAATATCGGGAAAATATTTTTTCGCCGTCAAACAGGGTACAATGGGGTTTTTGGGGGTGCTCAATTCATTTCTGATTTCAAATTTGTATTCCACCGTTCTACAAGAGGTAGCAAGTAGGGGTTGAGAGTGAAATTTTGTCGAATATTGAGGAAAAAATTATTTTCTTGCATAAAAACAGGGTATATTTTGCATAAAAACAGGGTATTTCAGGATTTTTTTTCTAATAGCATACCGTCGGCATTAGCTTTACCCAATGTGCACCATGAGGAGGTTGTTCGAACGGATTTAGCACATCATGAGAACTGAGGAGGGCTGCTTATGAAGGTTTGTTTGGAATTATAATTACTATTCGCTAATTTTTTTTCAATTTTCTTAGATTTTCTGATGTATATTTTCGATGTAGTTTTTACATATATATGTTTCGCATTTATTACAGTATTTTTGCGTTCTAGTTATACAATTTTCAATAGAGCAGATCTTTTTCTTATCAGCGCTAATGAGCTCATGATAATCGGTATGATGAAAATCAGCAAAACACGTTGAGCATATGTGTTCTTTACAATCAAAACAATACAATTCTATTTTCTTAGTGCAGATATTACATAGCGTATAGCTATATGCAAGTAAAATAATGTGGTATAAATCATATAAGGAGATCGGAAGCAGCTTAGCTACTTTGTACTTTATGAACATATCATTCATAAAATTTACGGATTATCAATCTGTAATCGTACTAGATATATCTGGAGGTTGTTTTCAGCATTTTTAAGTTTTGCTGATTTTGGGATTTGTACGTATTGTTCACGCAATTTATAATGAATAAGCGTAAACGAACTAAATCTGCTGTATCCGAATTGTCTGCAGACATAGAAAATACAGACTATCATGATGAAGATGAAGGAAATCTAGTTTTTGTTCCAGATGCAAATTTCGATGACGAAGTACATTCTGACGATGAGGGTGATGTCGATGACAGTAACATTCAAGGAGGATCTTACGAGATGTTGAAAGAATCCTATTCTCCAACACAAAAACTATTAGAGCCTCACCACGAATACAGTTGGCTTCCGGGAGAAATAGCACATGATTCTATACCATTTGACAAGAATTTCTTGTCTGATGATCAAAAGCTTTTCGTTGAAACTATGACTATACCTGATATTTTTTAATTATTTTTCTGAACAAAATTGAAGCAGTATATTATTGAGGCAACTAGGGAAAATAATTTTCAACTGTCATTAGAGAAATTTGATATTTTTATCGGTATATTGATTACTTCTATTTTTAACAGTAGAAACAGGATACGCGATTACTGGTCTCAAAACCCTCTACTTCGGGTTGATCCCATAGTAAATGCTATGACACGAGATGAGTTTTTAGAAGTGAAACGTTTCATAAAATACTCCAAAACTAGTGACAAGACTTTAGACGATAAAATCTGGAGAGTAAGAGCTATCACTGATATATTCAGAAGTAATATTAAAAAATTTAGTTATTTTTCATCAAATATGTCGATAGATGAAAGCATGATTAAATTTTTCGGTAGATGCAAGATCAAGCAGTATATGAAAGACAAATCCACCCATTGGGGAATAAAATTATGGTGTTTATGTACATCGTCTGGATGTTTGTTAAATTTTCAAATTTACAGTGGAAAAGAAACAAAAAAAAGTAATGAAGATCTGAGTGCTTGTAATCTTGGATCCAGAGTAGTTATAAAAATGCTAGAACATTTTTTAGAAACAGTTCCTATTGATGAGCGAAAAAAATATCATGTAACTTTTGATAATTTTTTTAAAAGTCCAGATTTGTTGGTACACCTTCAAAAACTAGGAATAAGAGCAACTGGTACAGTTAGACAAAATGGTGTTTATGAAATGAAGACCATAAATAAGAAAAAAAAAGGTGTCCAGTATTAGTTGAGCTAAATAAAAAAAGTGATCGAGGATCTTATGAAGTAAAACATGATCAAAATAGTAATTTGAATTATATCAGTTTCAAGGATTCAAAAGTTGTTTCATTTGTATCATGTGCTACAGGCGTTATTCCTCTCATCAACGTTAAACGGTGGAGTGGCATAGAAAAAAAAAGTTAGTCTTCCATTTCCTCAAGCATTCGCCGTATATAACAAAACCATGGGCGGTGTTGATCTTCATGATCAACACTGCAATGATCTTCGAATACGTATAAGAAGTCGAAAATGGACTTGGTTTTTTTACGACTGATTGAGGCATCAATCTCCAATGCTTTTGTACTTTGGAAATCATGCGTAAAAGATGGGAAAAGTGACGCTAGAGAATTTTCTTTAGATATTGCATCGTTTTATTTGAGAAAAGCATCCAGGACAAAGTTTTCTTCTCACAAATTAATCAATAGTTCTATTCGAAGACAATGTAATATCTGCACTAAGAAAATAGAATCGTATTGTTTTGATTGTAAAGAACAAATATGCTCAACGTGTTTTGCTGATTTTCATCATACCGATTATCATGAGCTCATTAGCGCTGATAAGAAAAAGATCTGCTCTATTGAAAATTGTATAACTAGAACACAAAAATACTGTAATAAATGCGAAACATATATATGTAAAAACTACATCGAAAATATACATGAGAAAATCTAAGAAAATTGAAAAAAAATTAGCGAATAGTAATTATAATTCCAAACAAACCTTCATAAACAGCCCTTCTCAGGGCTCATGATGTGCTAAATCCATAATGCACATTGGGTAAAGCTAATGCCAACGGTATGCTATTAGAAAAAAAAATCCTGAAATACCCTGTTTTTATGCAAAATATACCCTGTTTTTATGCAAAAAAATAATTTTTTCCTCAATATTCGACAAAATTTCACTCTCAACCCTTACTTGCAACCCCTTGTAGAAGGGTGGAATACAAAATCTGAACTTAGAAATGAATTCAGCACCCCCAAAAACCCAACCCCATGGTACCCTGTTTGACTGCGAAATAATATTTTCCCGATATTTGATAAAATTACACCCTCAACCCTTATTTTCCACACCTGTAAAAAATTTACATAGTTTTTTCGAGTAGGAAGCATGAAAATATTGATCAGAAATCATTTTTACAGTTATATCCATAAAGATTATCGTGTTTGCAGCAACAAATACAGTCTACAAATACTTTCAATATTCAAGGGTAAAAACTACCCCTTTAAAACTGCTGTTGCTCCTTTCTAAGTGGTGTTAGGATCAAACTGGCCTCAGAAACCGATAGAGCAGCCCAAATTACCTACGGAATTATCGAGTGTCCAAAAATGTCCGCGTCGGCACTAATGGGTTAACGTCATTTGAATTCATTAGGATTTGACCTTCAAATGACCTTAACTCTGACGTGACGGGGCCAATCAGATGTTGAATTAGGATTCAGCGGGTCAAAATACTATGGGATATATAGGTCTCTTCCCCAGGCCAAAACATGTTTTTTGTGTGGCTTTGTAATCAGAATAGTAACATTAGAAGAAATGTAATAAATTAGAAATGTAACCAAAAATAAGATGACATGTAATATAATGCGAGTGAGAAGTGCGAATTTAACACACACACGCGAGCACACCAACAAGTAGAGAGAAGTCCGACTAATCAAGCGCGGATAATCAAATGCGCGGATGCACAGACGAGGAATCGAGGAGAGCGGGAAGCCAAAATCGAGCCGAGAGAAGAGTATATAAACACGGCCGATTTTCCATTAAACGCGCACTCTTGTACCTTCTCTCTTGATCGAATAAACTCCGCATCCTTAATTCTTACTTGTATTTTTCCTTCCTACCTCGAGGCTCTCTCGATTTGTTGCTCTCTTATTGCAAACGGCAACGAACATGAAGAGAGTGAAACACAAGCGTGCTTTTCCTCGCGGCTAGCTTGGAGAACATTGCGTTCTCCAGTGAACCCGCTGCGCTTTCATTAGCGTTGTATTTGAGCAAATCAAGCAAGCATTGCATTTCTTGACAAACCTCGAGTACAGAGGATAAAAACATAATTCCTTCACAACCCATTGCGCGGTCGTAAAGGGACTTATTATTCATAAGAGTTTGTTCGAACCCCTTGCCATCGGATCCACTTCGTGAGCAAGTCCTGGAATACCAGCAGGTGCTTGTTCTGCAACTCGCTCATATCATAACCCGTGGTCGCTCCACGTTCCGTCGCCCCATCAATCCCTCCTGTCCTGTTTGGGATACCTTATGCTGCTGGCACTCCTGAGACTGTCGCACGAATTCATCTACGGCATGGTAGACTCCTTTCCAATAATATTCTCATGCGACGCGATCGTACGTCTTCTTGATTCAAAAATGGCCGGATGACGCCTCCACATGCGCATCTCGCATCACTCGCTCCCTCTTCTCCACTAGCACAACTAGTTTCCAACCATCCTCGTTGTTCGTGATCGGATCCAAAAGCGGATCTCGGCGATAACCATACAGCATCTTGTCTTCCACTTTCCAGTTCTGGAATTTCATCAGCGTCGCGATCACATTCCTCACCATGGCGCAATACCATTCGTCCGTCACTTCTTCAAATGTTCCCACTTCTTCCATCTCTTACATCCTGGAGAGAGCATCTGGCACATACTTCAAGGCGCCCTTACGATGCTCGATGTCGAAGTCCCATTGCTGCATCTGCAAGGCCCAACTTGCCAGCCTACCAGTGCGTCCTTCAAATTCTTGAATCAGCGCAAGGCGCTATGGTCGGTGATCGCCTTGAAGTGATATCCTTCCAAGTAGGGGCGCAACTTCTTAACGCCCATAATAACTTCTTCTCCGCTAGCGTCAGAACTCGGCTGACATAGACGATTGGCTGTTTACCGTCGTCGAGCTCCTTCGTTAGCACGGCGCATAAAGCGTAGTTACTCGCATCGCACTGCACGATGACGGGTTTCGTCAAATCCGGGCGAGCGAGTACTGGCGCTGTCGTCAGAGCTTCTTTTAGGTCGTCGAATCCTTCCTGCTGATCCTCTTCCCATGTCCACTCTTGTCCCTTGCGCAATAGCTTGAGTAGGGGTATTTTTAGCTCGGAATGGTCCTTGATGAACCACGAATACCATCCAACCATCTCCAAGAATCGACGCAACTGTTTCACGGTTCTCGGCGCTGGGTGTTCCATCACTGGCGCCACCTTTTCTAGATCTGGGCGCAACCCGTCCAACTATCCAACAGGAATCCAAGATATTGAATCCTCGAGCAACAGAACTCGCATTTGTCGCGGTTTACCACCATGACCGCTTCCACCACCATCCCCAATACCACCTCGAGCCACTTAAGATGTTCCTCTAATGTGTCTGTCGCAATGATGATGTCATCTAGATATCTGAAGATGTGAGGCTCGAACTCCGACCCGGAAATGGCGTCGATCAGGCGTTGGAGGGTCATCGGCGCATTTGACAGCCCCAATGACATCCGGGTGAATTGATACAGGCCTGATCCGGAAATCGCGAACGCATTATACAGCCTACTCGACTCGTCCATCGGCACTTGGTGGTGAGCCCACTACAGATTCACTTTTGACAAATAGCGCGCTTTCCTCAGTTCGTCGAGGATACTTGGGCTGGTATAGGTATCTTTCACCGTCACCATGTTCAAGTCGCGGTAGTCGATGCAAAGTCTCGTCAGACTTTTTCTCTATAACGGGGGCGCTACGCCATTAGCTCGACGACTTCCCTCGACGAATTCGATAATTCCCTTGCTCAGCATTCTGTCAACTTCCTCCTGCGCTATCTGCATCATCCTTGGCGACATTCTCCTCGGGCGGTGCTTGATCGGCGCTGCTCCTTTCACATCGATGTAGTGCTTCGTATACTTCGTCAATCCCATCACGTCCGGCATCAGAGAGAGCAGGTCGTTTTCTAATTCCTCGACAACCTGCTTCTCGTTCTCGCTCAACGCTGAGATTCCAACGCACTCGGCGATAATCAATCCGTGTTCGTCCTTGTCATACGCATTAAATTTCCTCCATTCGCCATCCGCTACTCTCCATTCGTTCCCTCTTCACTTCGACTCGATGCCCCAATCGTGCGCAAAGTCAGCGCGCAGGACCATTTCATAGTCCGTATTTGGCAAAACTTTCAGACTCAGCTCTCCGATGGTACCATCTGCAGCCAACTTCACGTTCAATTTTCCTGCCATTCTTCTCACTCCTCTCGTCACATTTTTTACACAAGAATCGCTGGCTATTATTCGATTTTTAAATTTTTACGCTATTTGGGCGCAACACACAATTTTTCACAAACCTGGCAATACAGATTGGGTTGCTGCAGTTTGGAAGGATAGGTGGCGGCGACAGTAGTAACACTTTGTTTGCGAACACTCGGCGGCTCGGTCCCCATTCCTCCGCATTGGTAGCATGATCCGACGAATCCACCGCCCCTTTGCCTATTTGCTCCGCCCTCGTCCATCCTACCTGTCGCGTTAGTCATTAGTGTGGCGTGCAACGCTGGCGATGCTTGTGCATTCAACTGCGGGTGAGGCGGCTGACACGTGTACTGGTTGGTGGTACGGCGTTGGTGGCTTGGGTGGCAGCAATTTCCTCGTCTTGGCACTCTTTTACTGGCGCGACGCGTTCCGGCTTCTTCTTCTTCTTGCGCTGCATCTCGCCCTTCCTTTCACTAGCGCTGACCGGCGCATCGCTGAGTGACGCTATTTCTTCTACTACCGATAACTGCGCTCGCACCACCATGGTGGTTCGACAAGCTACTTCGGGCATACTCATCCGCTCCCGCGGCAATGGCGCGAGATTCTTATTATCCAAGTCGATCTCTCTCTCGTGCCGCCTATCGAGTCGTTCCAACGTCGCTAGTGAGTCTATCCTCTCTTGGAACATTCTTCTTCGGTATTCGGGCTGCAAATTCCTGTACGCCAAGAGCACTTGACGTTGCGAGGGCAGGTGCCTAAGGTGTCCGACAATGTACTTGAACCGTGGGTGCGACATTTCAACTCCTCCTTGATGTCTTCCTTATATAGCACTTTGGCGAATTGGCGCCTGAATGCCTGTCTGAAGTCTCCCCACGTCTGAAATTCTTTCTCTGTAGCCCTGAACTAAATGCTGGCGCTCTTGGAGAATATGCATAGCAGCGCGTTTAATAGGTTGCGATCCTGCTATCCCGCTCAGCGCCGGCAATCGTCCAGATTTGCTAGGAAATCCTCTGGCGCTTCCTCGTCTTCGCCCGAAAACTTTAGCCCCCGTCCTTATAAAGTCTTCATGCATTTCAAGTTCTGACTCGACTCATTCTAAACATGTCGTTGCCCTCGGGAGCGGTAATCTGAGGTGTAGCTTCGTTGACTGCCCCGACTGCTCTGCCTACGATCGCTATACCGACTTCTTTCGCTGCTTAATCTACTACCGCTGCTGCTGCTACCTCGTGACGAGGCATTCGACTCCTGCTACTGCTGCTGTGTCGCCGTCGCCGCCTGTCTTTCTCGCCTCTACTCCGCCGATAGCCTCTATATTCCTTCTCCGTCCTTTTTGGAGGTTCTCTCGACGTTCGACGCTTACAATCGCGTCAGTCGTGATCTCATTCTTGTTTCTGGCATATTCGGCGCTCCGGAGATTGGCGAGGACTTCGTCTCTCTACGTGCGTCCTCTCTTCCTCTCTTCGTCGGCGTTCCTTCACTCTCCTCGTGCATTCGTTCTCGGATGACTCATATTCCTCCGTGTTTCGCTCGGGTCCGAGAAATCTGGTGCTTTCTCAGCCTTTCTGAATGGTGCCGCCTAGGTTTTTTCTCCACCCTCTACTCGCGGTGTGAATGGCGTCGGCGCTGTGTCGACATAGAGGCGGCAGAAAGCTCTGCTGGATTTTCTACCTGCTGAGAGCTGGTTCGCCTCGGAGGACGCTCAACATGTGTGGGCGTGCTGCTGTTGAGGGTTAGAGATCGCATCAGATGCTCGTAGGTTTCGCGAGTCTTTGTCAATTTTCTCTCCTCGTCAGCTCCTACCCGCTCCGCTTCATCTCTCCTGTCATTTGCCCAGTCATCCGATTCATCCGTTTCGCTGAGCTCCGGAATCCTTTTCTGATGCGAAGGTTGCGGCGCCGGTGGTGCTTGTGGGTCTGCGGGTATTGGATCCTGGCGAACTGGCGCGGTAACGCTCTTCACTTCTGGTACAATTGCTTGCTAGCTGGAGTCGCGTGGCCGGTTTTGATGTAATGAACTCGATGGCGCTCGAACACTGAATGCTTCCATCCAATGCCGTCGGTGGCCTCTGCGACGATATCTCGGAGGATATCACTGGTACCGACTCCTCTTTTCTCAATCCCCTGGCGCTATTAGTGGCAGATGCCGAATCTTGTCTCGCTAGCATCGCCTGCAGCTGGACGAGGATTGTTGGAGGCTCGGTCACCGTCCTCTTCGGCTTGTGTACCGCTGGTTTGGCCAATTCCCTCCGCTTCTTGTCGTCATCGGCGGTCTGATCCGATGACGTGCCTGCTACGTCTTCCTCGTCTGTAGCCACCTTCTTAGGTTTACGACCTCGTTTCTTCGGTGGCGCAGGCTCCACGGGCGGCTCTCTACATGAACTCTCCATTGCCAATCCCGCGGTTGTCGCTGGCAACGCTTTTCCTCGTTCATCCTACGCCGCTATCCATGGCACCGGCTTAGTCGGAACCTCGCAGAAAATGTTGGCTCTGAGCAACCGGCACTTCAGAGTTGGCAAGTCACCGTCGCAGTTAAGTCCTTATTCGCCCAAGTTATTCATTACTGCCTTAGGATGCAACTGCATGATGGCGGTGCTTAGCAGCTGTGCTTGTTTTTCTGACTTCGGAATGGCGTCCAAAATCCTTTTGCTCTGCGAATCCAACTTCCTAGGTTCTTGGGGAAATCCAAATTTTCAAAAGAAAAACGAAAAAACGAAAAAAAAATTCTACGCGTACTCCGAGGTTTTCGAATCCCGGTCTTGTTTTGACAAGCGCAACACAAAGGTATTAATTGGCGATCGCAATTCCCTACAAAAACATGGCTCACCACAATTTGGCGACACTCGTAACTATTTATAAATTCGCTCGCCGCCCATCGCTAAATCCCATCGAATATTTTTAGGTTTCTACACACGCGCAAAAATTCTGCCACGACGCTTCAATATCCCGTTCGCGTCAAGAATCCGCTCGCCACCACACTACGATGAATTTAAAACGCCTTACTGCAAAATCGCTATACAACGCGCGAATCACGAACGCTCACGACACGAAAAACCGATGCACTTCCTGTTATAATTTACCGAGTACTGAACACTGCCATTTACCTCGTGGCCAAGAATCGAGTTGCAGTAGCCGTCAGGCTAAATCCACTTACACGGGCACTCGGCACAGGGTGGATGCATAAGCTCGCTCGTCTCTGGTCCTCCGAAAAATGAATTAATCAGCGCGCGGTGCAACAACTCTTTTCAAGTGAAAATGGTACAATACGAAAGAAGATGGCAGGTTCGGTATATTTTCTCGATTTCGTCCTCTCTAATTCGCGGCCGGGCAACAAGTGTCGCCTTCTTCTTCCTCTAGCTTCCGCGTTCTTCTTCAACAATTCTGAATTTCTAGTCTGCCTCCGACGCTAGGACTCTGACGTGAAAGGGTACTTTGTATTTAGGAACAGCGAGATGAGCGTAGCTCTGGGCAGTGGATGGGAATCCTCGCAATTAAATGGAATTTATATATATATATATATATATATATATATCAATGAGTAATTTATTCAATTATTTTTTATATGGATATTTACACTTTAATATATTACATATGTTATCTTACAATCTCTATATAATTCTATAATATCGATTGTGATTATTGACGCGCTATGCGTCGTGGATCTTGCGTCGATCCTGTTTTAATAATCTCGCGATGATTCAGCTGTAGTCAACTAATAATGAATTTATGTTATAGCTGCAACCGATTCATCAGCTGTCCGAGCTGTACTCTCCCTTTTTTATATATCCTCTACCCTTGTCCCAGCTAAGTGGAGTTTTGGGAAGTGTATATATATGTGTGTGTGGTGGTTGGAGTTTCTCCTTACGGATAACCCTCTGAAAACTGTGTTTCGTGCCAAGTTCTCTCCGAAGGATACGTCGGCGGTGATAACTCAGCGCCGTGCTCGTGAGAGTCCGTCTTGGGGCAAGTTCTCCAGAGGATAAGACGCCCCTACTAGTTACCTGCTGGTGAGAGCTGGTGATCTGAGGTACCTTCTCGTTCTGGCCGTGAGTTTATGTAGTTGCGAGGTATTTGGTTTTCCATGGAAATCACGCATTTTCGTAGAAAACTGTCCTTGTGTAGTGTGTGTTAGTGTGCGTTATTAGAAAAGTGTCCTTTTTATATTACTGTGCGGAAATGTTTTGTGAGTGTGAGTGTTTTGTGATTCCTTTTGCGTATTCTCTTTGTATAAAATGTGTCTCAGTTTTCCCTTTTAGATATGTGTGTGTTCGATTGTGTTTGCGCACGCATCTTTTTGATGTCGCCGTGACCGTTCTGCATTTGTATTGTATTCGCCGTTGCTGTGTCCTTTGTATATCCCTTTTTTAACCGCTCCTTTGCCAAGTTAATTTTCATGTTTTTAATTAACTTTAATCGGTTGTAGGGATGCTGCTGGTGCCTCCTCCGGTTGATGTAGTTCTTGATGCAGGTTACTGACCATCAGTTAATGTGTGCGATGACTTGCTGGCAGGCGCGCAGGTTTGAAATCGTGTGGTAATGGTATGTGTATGAAATTTTTATATTGATTATTCATTTTGTTAGTAATTATAATAATAGTTTGTTAATACTTTTATTGATATTTATTTATGTTTTTTAGGTAATGCTGGAGGTATAACGTACCGGTTGCAGGCGCTAGGGGATTTCTTGTGTAAAAGTTTGGCATACGGCACACGGCTTATTTCTCGGCGACTGTTGCGTGCGCGCACGTCAGTTCGCGCCTATCGCTCTCTCTCTCTACTTGTTGTACGATTACTGTCTCTCTAACTTTCGTGATCCGCGCAGCCGCCCTGCAGTGTATCTTTGCTGGGCGTTCTTGTCATCGCATAGATTTTTATTCCTTTTCGCATAGGATTGACGCGACATAGGGGTCGCGTCGCACCCGTGCACGAACATTGTTGTCTTCTTGTCGTAGCCGCTTCCTCCTCGTCGTCGTCGCTGAACATCATCTGCGCCGCTGTGGGAATAAGGGCGAGCGTAAATAACCGCGCGTGGTGTGTCGTGCGGGTCGCTGCTCGTGCCCCTCATCGTCGTCGTCGCTTGGTCGGTGGGCGTAGCAGGTCAGCCCAGTGCATGACTGTACGGTCGCTGCCGTGCTCGGGCCCGCGTGGTGTCGTGTATTGTCCTCGTCGCTCGTCTCAAAACATACGCGATCTCCCCTTGTTAATAAATAATCATAAATTCAACCCCTCGTGACGGTGATGGCGAGGATCGTCGTCGCGGACTTGTTGCCCTGGCAGTGTCGCGAGTTAACCTTAAAATCGGCGCCGGTGTGATAGGTGAAATAATAAACAAACAAAATAAAGCGCATCGTTGGTTTTATTCTTGTGAGGCGAAAACAGGCCTCACAAGTTAGATACTCAATTTTATAATATTTTTCAGTTTAAATGGTTTTCTGTTTATTTTCTTGTATATTTTTTAATCTCTTATTATATTCACATATTTTTTATCAAAATTATTAAGTTCATCGACTTTTGTTTTGTCACGATTATTTGGGTTTATAAACGTTCTAATATAACACATTTTAGAATATTTATTATTTTAAATGTGGCTTTCTCTTTGCCTTGTATTTTATTTATTTTTGTGTTATTCAGAACACGCTCCTTATTTTCATTTAAATTATTCACTTATTTTCACTTTCGTTCATTTAAATTATTCACTTTGTTCACTTTTTATATTTTTCAAATTTTCACTTATTTTTTGTGTCACTAATCAATTATTCTCTTTTTATTTGTTTTATTTATTATTCAAACTTTATTTTAAATAAACACGCTTTGCTTTTAATCAAATATTTTTGAAAGAGAAAAGAAAGAAGAATTGTTTCATTTTTAAAAACGCTTATTGAGAATAAATCAATCCCCCCCGATGCGTCTAAAAATGTTAAGTCGGTTATAGGTGACAACCTTGTTAGATTTTTTGGAGCCTAGGCTTTCGCCCAATAGCTCGGCATTCTCTAAAACGTTTTTAAAATTGATTAGCGCACATGTGCGTGTATGTGTTATAACGGAAGAATTTTACTGAGCATGGAAGCGACTCGGTATCTTCCCCGCGTTTATAAGTAGGAGGAAAATGACGGGTAATGCCTAGGCAGATTTAAATCAAGGTGCCAGTCGCCTTATTTTTTTATCTATTCTGTATGATTATTCTAAACTCGAGCAGTGCCACTCGATTGATTTTAAATTTTAATCTTTCTAATTTTTAGACGTTGCGGAAGGCAAGGTGTTTGAATGCGCGACTCGCTAGAGGCAGAGTCATGAGGTCGAAAGGTCAGAGACGGTTGTGGATAGATATGTACACACACATGCAAATATATCCAATAATAAATATAAATAAGTTCATACTCTATAAATTAGAGTTGATCTTTGACAGTTTGATTCCTTTAATAGGCAAATAAATGATTACAAAAGACCTCTAAGAGGCATGCTATTTTCATTGTAACAAATAAAATATAATGAGTGAGTCTAGCGGAATATTATAAGCCTGTCGTAGGCACGCTATTTATTTAATTGACTCTACTATAAATTTAACTTACATGAAATAAGATTTCAAATATTTGCCTTGAAGAGGCATGCAAAACGAACAAGCGTTGCCAACCAAATAGGCACGGGCGCTATCACTGTTCGCGAAATGGACTTTTACGCGATATAGATGATCGCAACTACACGGCGCAGAATAATCCTGACAGGGTGTTGTCCGTTCGGCAGTCAGAAGAGAAGTCGCAAAGGCAAGCGTCGCTGAATCCGTCAAGGCCCGCTGCATCCTTCGCGCTGTTGTCACGCCGGTCGCTGATTGGGGCGCTCTAGTTCGGCACCACATCGGAATGTTGTTGTGTCTAGCATCCTTCTTTCTCGCTCCAATGTGTAATTTTGGAATTTTAAAATATTCCAATTCGATACTGGGGCTACTATGTGCCAGCAGGCAATTTTTAATGGAATTTTCCGCAAAAGTACGAATTAAATTCGTAGGCAAGAAGAGCGAGGCATTAGAACGCCTATACTGCTCTCTAGCATAAACTGCAAGAAAATATTTTGGAAACCCCTTTTTTGCTATAATAAAGGGTGCTTATTAGAGAGTTTTAAAAGAGAAAAATAATAATGACATGGAGGCAAAGGCAAAAAGAGAGATAAAAAATTAAGAATGCATAACTTAGGCATCTGCAACGTGTAGATGTTCAACGCGAATTTGCGTATAGGCATAAAAATAAAAATAAAAATATTAAATAAAAGTTTAATTATAAAACGGCCCGAGAGGTGGAGGGGCGTCCCTTCTGACTGCTCGTATTGCCTTTTAAGGCATTTTTGTTATTTAAATTCGTGCGGTAAACGTGCAAAAATCCACCACGTTACAGTGTGTATCACGAAACATCCAGAGTATTTAATGTTTTATTAAATTCTGGACGAGATCGTGAATATGAATTATTACTTGTCCAGCGTGCTAGAAGCACTGGATAAGATTAGTATGCTTGAGTTAGTGTGAACAAGTGGGTATGTGCGTAAGGATAGAAAGAAAGAAATAATATAAATTTCAAACTTACTTTTTATTTATTCAATCTCAATAGAAGAACACCTTTTATTATAAACTGTAATTTTTTAATGAAACTTAATTAATCGAGGAACACCTTTTATTATAAATTATAATGTCTTAATAAAACATGACGATTGCTGATTGAAAGTCGAGCTTTTCACGGCTTTTGTTGCCCTACTTATATTCTCAAGTCCTGGCTGTTTTATACAGGCTAAGGGCTACGTAGTGGGGTCAGTGTCTTCTGCCTGGTTACACCCTTATATTCATTACATAATTGTTTTAATTTTAAATATTACAATTATTGATTGAATAAAAAATAAGAAACTTTAGGAATGAATTATTTAATATTGTTATTTGAAGAAAATAAGAAATTATTGTAATTAACTTAATCAAATGCTTTAAATAGTTTAAAAATTATATTTTAAAAATTGAAATTCCGTTTTTGTTTTTATTCTACCACGTTACAAAATTAATAATAAATACTACATAAATAACGCAGACTTAAAAATTATACATTTTGCATTTTACGTAAAATAAAATATACAGAGCATAAGTAGAAAGTTTGCGGTGATCTTAAGATTATAACCTTGCTTCTTGGACAGCAGTCAGGTTTTACAAAATATCCATGTTTCTTATGTCTATGGAGTAGTAGAGCTAGAGATAGTCACTAAGTAAAGCAGGCATGACCAGAAAGAACAGGCTTTGATCCTAGATCGGAGAACATCAATCGCATACCTTTAGTTCATTCATCAGTTATTCTGCTTCCACCCTTTCACATTAAAAGTGAGGATTACCAGAACATTTTTAAGGAAACGTTGGAAAGTTAGAAGCGATTAGGCTGCTTGATGAACTTGCATTTCCTGCACTCGCATCTGGACTATTTTCCAGAAAACCTTGGAGATTATAGCGAAGAACAGGGTGAACGATTTCACCAAGATATCAAGGAAATAGAACGCCGCTACCAAGGAAAGTGGGATGTTAATATGATGGCAGATTTTTGTTGGATGCTGAAAAGAGAAACCAAGCCGAGGGGAACAAAAAGAAAGAAAAATCCGCTGCATATGTCGTTTGAAGACAGCAGAGTTCGTTGCAAACGAAAGAAAGTGTAAGAAAATTGTGTAGCCTTCGATGTTGTAACCTTTCTTTCTAAAACACTAATGTTGTAAAATTTGAAAAACTAAAGGTGAGTTTTTGCTTAAAATGCCCTAACGCAGTGATATTCCGACTTCAGTTTGTTTTTTTTTTTCGGGTGCAAAAAAATAAAGGTCTCTGGAGTGATTTTGGAACCTGAGTCAGATTGAATGCATTGAAATACACAAAAATCATATATAATATAATTGCAAAACAAGTATTGCTAGAATACTTCGCTCTTGCATGCAAAATTTAATGTTTTTTAACGATTTTTTAGCAGTTTTTACGATTTTTTACCATTTATTCAAAATTTTAAGAGCGTACGAGTAAATAGACAGTGAATTGGGTTCAGCGCGTCAATATACACAAAAATCATGTATGATACACTCACAAAAAAATTCATTGCCTGATTAACCCAAGTTTTTCAGTGCGAAGCCTCACAATTTTCAGCGATTTTTCTAGGTTTTCCACCAGATTTTCAAAATTTAAAGAGCAAACAAGTAAAATAAACTTCAGTTTTGGCTTGAGCGCATGAAAGTACATAAAAAATAACATTTTTAGTCATTTTCAGGTACTTTAAGCTTTTTCACCGAACCCTTACCTACTGTAAGCCCCCGTAAGGATCGATTTTCTGATTTTCTGGGTGGTTTTTCTCGATTTGAAAAAAATGAAGGGTCCTGAAGCAATTCTGCGCTCGGATTCAGTTTCAACGCGTCAAAATACGTAAGAAATGATAGGTCTAGTCTCTATGTCTGTTCACTTTTATTTTTGTGTGCCTGTGATTAACGAGTTGCATTATTTATCGATTGAAAAGAATATGATTCTTCAGGTGTTTGTTCAGTGAGTGCCGCTGCATCAGTTCTAAAGATTTGGAGACGATGCAGCCACCAGTCTGCGAGATACGAGCAGATCCTGATTTCGAGGTTAGGTGTCATCTTTCCAGTGTCTACTCTGCTTATCAGATTCGACGTTGGAGAGTTTCTTCTTGCTGCTCCTTTTTCTAGGTGAGATCTAATCATTATAAATGAGAGTTTCGAGAATCTGCTGCTAATATTCTGTTTATTGTGTGTGTTTACAGGTGCAGCGCAGCTGTTGTCAATCAATCCTGGTAGTTGGTGATTTCTCTTTCTGCTTCCAGAGGTTTCTTCCAGTTACTACCAGCTCCTACGATGGACGAGTGCAAAGGTAATCTATTTTCCTTTCGTAATTCAAGTTTCGATAATTATTTCACGCATATTATTTCTATTTACAGGTTTTGGCCAGGCCGTGCGAGCTCACAGCTGAATGTTTCTTCTTGTCTGTGTCTTGCTGCTGCTGTTCCTTGATGACAGCTCATGTAGACGACTGAGAAGGTAACTATAAGTCCAATCCTTTATTGTATTCGAAAAGATATTTCATATTACCATCTATTTTGCAGGTATGACAGCGAGCATCCGGCATCCTGTGTGTTTCTAATTCGAGTGTGCAGAGGTGGTGAGAGTATCCTTTTCTCTTGAGAAGGTAAGCATGTTTCCAATCCTTATTTTGTATATTTTAGATCTTTACATGTGTCTTCTTATCTGTTTACAGGTGTTCGAGACTACGAGTGGACCATAGACGAGGGTCCATGAAGAGGCAAGCAGCCTAGGAGCAGTGGGACAGTCCCTACCAAGGAGAAGACTGCCTTTCGTCATCTTCAGCTGCTTCGGGGGATCTACGCAAGACAATGGGAAGAGCTCGCTAGCAAATGAGACTTGAACCTGCGCTTGCCCATTTCAGCATGAGAAGCCAACCACTAACTACCTGCGCCATTGAAGACCTTGGTGATAATTTACAATTTTTTGCATTAGAGCAAGGCGATACATTGTCGTCAATCTTTTATATTTTCTTTATCTATGTTTCGTTTAACATATGTTCTAAACAAAATGCGCACGGAAAAATCAACTATTACCAAAGATTTTATACAAAAGCTTATATTATTATAAATTTCTGAGAAGTCGAATCTGTACGTGTATACTTACCGATTTTGGCAGTTTCCTAACTGTAAGCATTTTGCTTTGAATATAAGTTAAACAAAATCAGAAAAAGACAATTGTTTGAATTGTATAAAAAATGGCTATAATAACTTTCTGATTGAATTTAAAACCAATAAAGTGATTATTTATTCTGCCGTTCCTTTAGTATGTTAAAACTTATTATGTTTCGCGACGTACTTTTGGCGACGTTCCCCTGCTGGAAATGACCTATTGAAATCGATTAAAAAAATCTCAATCGATCCCAGCTCTTTTACTTAATACTTCTTTTGACTATTCAAATATATTTGTTACGTAAATTATTGAAATCGATTGAAAACGATAAAAGATTTTCTATATAATATTGATTGAAAAAGATTCAATCGAATAATTTTCTATCAATTTTAATAGAGTTTAATGGAACTTCAATTATGATGATCAATTTCATAATATATATAATTTTATATAATAGAGCCGCTTTTATATTAATTTTCGCACGCTTCACAATTTTTGGTAATTAAATTAAACACTTAGAAAAACCTTTTCTTGCACTGGGATTCGAACCGACGATCTTTGGGATACAACGCATAAACCTTAACCACTACGCTACGGAACGCTAGCAACCCAAAATTTTGATTTTGCTCATAAAGACAAATGTAAGTCTGGAATCACATGAACGCGGTACCGAGGGGCTACGCACTTAGTATTCATTCAAGTAATATTATATAAAATATATAGTCCTATATAACAATATATATTATTATAGGATTTTGCAGTAATTAATATGTTTGTGATATTTCCGTTGTGCGCATATATAACAATAAGGCGTAATTGTGTAATGTATTAAATTATATGAATTGTCAAACTATATATAAAATTAAACTAATTTTACGTCGTTGAGGTCGAAAAGCGAGCACCAGTTTTAGTCTGTATCTTCCGTATAATTACGATTGGTCGTGTGGGCTAAGGCGTTATACTTTTACGACTGTAACTTTTTGCGGGGTTCCAGTTCGAATCTCGGCAAAGTCAAATTTCTTCTTTCTTAAAATTTTTGAATATCGTCAGGAATACCATATTTCTTTATATTTAACATTATACCTGCAGCAGAATAAATTAATTCAAATAGTAAAAAGTATGTATTGGTGTACTTAATTCTTCTTAACTTTTTGCATGGCACTACAAACACTGGCTTCACCTCATCCATATTTTGAAAATAGGGATTGCTCTTGCCCCATACGCCGTTGTGTAATGCATCTCATGATACGGTAATTCTGTTTTTGTTGGTTCTCCAAGTTCATGATAGAAAGTGTACGAGTGATACAGGTAGGCTCTCATCGCATCCATCTGATTGACGATCAGTTCCCAGCTGTGTACATCCAGAGTCGCATACCTTATAGGCTGTCCTAAACCGCAAAGTTTTATAATTGGTTTGTAATAGTCGCAATCGCACTCGAGGTTAACAGCAGCTCTCTTCGAATTTGATTTATTTAACGCGTATGTAGTTGAAATCAACATATTACACGATGATGCACTTTTATTTGCCATTTTGCTCGCAATGGAACTTGTATAAACAAGACTGACAGAAGATATCACGACGTGTACGCGTGCACAGAGTAACCACAGACAACTGATTTGGGTTCTTGCGACCTGCTTGTATAAAGGTGGTTGGGGAAAAAGATGACGGTTATAAAGATGATGGCGGTTATAAGATGACGACGTGAAGAAGGGATAGGAAAAGATAAAGAATGGCGGTTACAGCTTTTTCGCGAGATTAAGTTAGTTACATATAAAGAAACCGCTCGGCGAAAATATTACTTTTCAAGGTCACTCCCCCTTCAGCTGTGGGTGGGCCGCTAAGATAAAAGAATAACAGTTATAAGATGACACGACACAGGGATGCGACGGTTACTAGTTTTTTTCGTAGAATTGAATAATAAGAATATATATATATGAGTTTGCTTTGGTTAAAGTATAGTATTAGATGCAAGATCAAAATACGTTCTTTTGAGAAAGTAATATTTACGAAATATTAAGTATTAAAGGGGAAGCCGTACTTAAGAAATGTGACCTACCATACCGGTATTCTAATTATTCAATTTATGTTTGAAGTGATTATCATAATCACTTCATAATTTGGGAAATGATAGAAAATGAAATATATTTTGTGCCTCTGGTCTTCATGTATCGAAATTCTACAATAAAATAAAAAAAAATTCTCACGGCTACTAGAGAAATTGTAAGGTTAGGTGACATTTTGCTTATATCGTATCAATATATATGCATATCTCTAAGAAACGCACCACAAGCACAACCCTATTACTAAATAGAATATTCTGAAACATTGAAAAGTACGATTGAACCCACAACAACATTTTTATTTCTGAAATAGGAATCGCAATTGGATTCTGCGCAGGAGATAGCAGGGCATGGTGCGCGTGCACAGAAGGCTAAGAGAAGAGCTACAGAGGCTAGAAGGAGGGCTAAATCGAACGCCTCATGCGCGTTAGCCCTCCTTCTAGCCTCTGTAGCTCTTCTCTTAGCCTTCTGTGCACGCGCACCATGCCCTACTATCTCCTGCGCAGAATCCAATTGCGATTCCTATTTCAGAAATAAAAATGTTGTTGTGGGTTCAATCGTACTTTTCAATGTTTCAGAATATTCTATTTAGTAATAGGGTTGTACCTGTGCTGTGTTTCTTAGAGATACGATATAAGCAAAATGTCACCTAACCTTACAATTTCTCTAGTAGCCGTGAGACTGTTTTTTATTTTATTGTAGAATTTCGATACATGAAGACCAGAGGCACAAAATATATTTCATTTTCTATCATTTCCCAAATTATGATTCAAATTGAATAATTAGAATACCGGTATGGTAGGTCGCATTTCTTATGTACGGCTTCCCCTTAAAGTAAGGTAAAAAAAGAATGATGCAAGTATGACTGACAAAAGATATTATCCAGTAGAATTTACTATTATATGATTATATATATATGGGGACTCAAACAGGAAAAAACTAATGGATAAATGAGTGGGATTCAATCACATAAGAAAAAAGATGTAAATTTCACAATTTTTATATTATAATAATTATAAAACTAAGTTTACATAAAAAATTACATAAGATACATAGCGATTAAAATATAAAGAAGAATACAGATATTGAATAAAAAAACAAAGTTTTTACATATATTTTATTATCGAAGTACATGTTTGGTTACAAAAACCTTTACCAATAAATTTTTTTCGTTGAAAAATCTTCATTTTACACTGTTTTTCATTATTTCGTCTATTTATAAGCTTTTTATAAAAATTTGAAGCTATCTCGTCGTTGCGATACGAATTTCTTCGAAAGACACGACAAAATGAACGTAAAGAATTGCCGCTGCACAAATGATACAAAAACATAATGCAATACTCTCCACACACCTGTGAATCCAAACTTTGTAGCTTTTTCTCAATCCATTTGTATCGTGCACAGTTTCTTCTAAGACAATCGAGATGCTGTCTGATGTAGGGCGGGACTCCGTAGGTGTCAAAATAAGTTCCATTGGTTTTTTTTTATAGATGAAAATTGCAATCCAGTGGGACCCCGGTTTAGCCGATGAATCAACGATCACGATTATAGGAGCCGCATAAGTACCTACTGCACTTGCCTTGATTCCCTGGAGTATGCGCATTATCTGCTGCGTGTTAATTTTTATCCGCTACGGGACTCCCAATAGCGTAAAAATCGTCGTCGTCCTCCTCATCCTCCTCCTCCGCGGTTGCTGCTTCACTCGGCTCAAACTCTATATCGTCGAGCTCGTCAACGGAGGCAGTACCCGCTTCGCCGAAACTCACAGTGCGCTGTATCTGCTCCTAATGCTAGCAGCGGTCTTTGGTTTAGCAACGGCAGTAACTGGGGGACGGATAGGGAAGAAAAAGGGCGTGTACTTGTAGAATGGATCTTGGCGAGCGAATGGGATATGAATGTCCTCAATGAGCCCAGTATCCACTATACCTCGAGGGGCTCGAGGAGTGACATACAGTATGACTGGGAAATACAGAATGAATGGTGTGTGAGTGATCACAATCTAATCTTAATCAGGTTGTGGTACGGTGTGACTGAGGAGGGCAACTCCTGTGCGCCAGAAAATAAATGGAGCATGCGTGGGGTGAATTGGTGTATGTACGATAGTGAATTAGAGGACTGTTCGAATGGAGTTGGGTACGTGGATTTCCTAGACAAGAGTTCTAGTGAATTGGTGCGACTGGTGACGGAATGGATCACACGAGCGAATTATCGATGCATGAAAAGAGCGAAAATGATTAAAAGAACGAATGTTAGATGGTGGACGGAAGAGCTGAATGACTGTAGAAAACTGGTGCACAGGAGCCGTAAGCTCTACCAAAGAGCTATGTCCCGGAATGATGAAGATGTTACAGAGAAGTGGAATGAATGGAGGGCATGCCTGAGAGCGTATAAGAAGAGAATGAAAGAGACAAAAGAGAATGATTGGGGGCGTATGTTAGGAGGGAGGGCAAAGACCCATGGGGTGGGGTGTATAAGATATGTAGGGGGAGGAAACGTGCTGCGCTTGTTGTACTGAGGACTCAGAATGGATGTACGAAAACATGGAAAGAGAGTGCGAATGTTTGATGAATGAGTTTTTCCCTAGGGCCCTCGACGTAAATGATGGGAGAGAATTTGAAGTGAATGATAATAAAACAGCTAAGTATGAATAGGAAGAGGTGAGTTATGCTGTTCGGAGACTCCGATAAGGAATGGCACCGGACATGGATGGTATCGTCAGTCGGACGATCCAGCATGCGTGGAACGTTATTCCCTTGTTTATGAAAGGAATGTTTGATGCATGCTTGGCTGAGGGTTATTACTCGAATGAATGAAAAATAGCAAAGGGGTTGGCTAAGGTCCTGGAGCGCCTGATGACAGAGCGAATGATGAAATGCATGAATGGAAAATGAAATGATAGACAGTATGGATTTGTGAGTGGGAGATCGACTGAGGATGCGTGGTTCAAGCTGAAAGATTATGTGAATGCAGAGCGAAAAAAATATGTCATCGGTGTCTTTGTCGATTACAAGGGGGCGTTCAACTACCTGATATGGCGAGTGATTGTGAAACGATTGAGTGATACTGGACGTGCGGGTAATGATTGGAGGTTAAGGATGAGTTATTTTAATGAAAGGAAAGCGTGTATCAGGAATGGACGGGAAATAATTTGGATGGATGTGCAAAGAGGTTGCCCGCAGGGATCCGTTCCCGGACTCTATGTGTGGAACCTCTATATGAATGATCTGCTGAATGAGTTAAATGAAAGAGCAGTAGCGTATGCCGATGACCTGGTCATCGTAGTTGAGGGTGACAGCAGTAGTGAATTGGAACGAAAGGTGAAAGATTGTCTGAGGATAGCATGCGAGTGGGGAGAAAATGTGGGAGTAGATGTGAATGCAAGGAAAACCGTGTGTATGATATTAAAAGACACCCTTAACTTGAATGGTAGGAATGTAAAAGTGAATATGAGGAACCAGGATGTAAGGATTCGGTACGTCAGGAGTGTGATGTATCTTGGAGTGGATCTGGTTGAGAGAATTAATTTTTGGGAGCACGTAAGAGGACTGAGGTCGAAAGTAGCGAGTGTGGTAGGATGCATGAGACGGGTATTGCAAAAGGAGAACGGATTGAGTGTGAAGGTCGCCACCACGTGAATGAAAGGATTGCTTGCAGCCAGTGCGCTGTATTCATCGAGTGTGTGGTATAAATGTATGAGGAATAAGTATGAGAGGGATGAATTAAATAGATGTCAGCGTATCGTGATGTATGCCTGTCTGAGAGTATGTAGAACGGTTTTTACGGGTGCCATGCAAATCTTACTTGTGTGGCTCCCGTGGGACCTAGAGTGCCTGAGAAGAGCAAATGTATGGAAGGTCAAAGCTGGGTGAGAAATGAATGCGGTTGATATAGTGAATGAGGAGGAAGTACGCCAGATTAGCGTACAGGGTGTATGTAGTTTGATTAAAAGTAGAGTGCATGATGACTGCCAGAGGCGTTGGGATGCGAGTGCGAGCGGCCGAGTCTCGTATGAATTTGTAAAGAATGTAAGGTTTGCGAATGAGACTAGAGTATTTGAGCCGAGCCTCCGTGTCTGTTATATCTTAATAGGACACGGGACTCTGAATGTGTGCGAATGTAAGAGTGGATGCATGTGTTGTGTAAGTGTGAGATGTATGAAAGTTTTCGATGCCTGGATGCGATGGGTGTGATTGAAAGAGAGCATAGATTTATGGATGTGAGCCGCGTGCTGAGTCCGAATGAATCGTATGAAACGTATGAATCGTATGAAAGTATGTGCACGTTCGTTAAACGTGCATATAGAATAAGAGCTAGTGTGATTCAGTGAATGGCGGACGAAAGGAACGAATGAATGCTGAGTAAATGTGAAACGGTAAGGGGAGCTCCGGTCATACCCATCCCCTGGGTTTGGCAAACCCACGGCCCCATCCAATCGGTCCACCAAGCCGACGGGGTAGCACGGCCCCCAGTATTGGTAGACCTGCCTCGAGCAGCTCGAGACTCCCACCTGAAGTATAAAAGGTATTACGGGGACCATGGGCCCGCGGGACATTTCTCCTGTCCCGGTCGTTGGTGTTGGACTCGTAGTGGCAGTGGTTGTCAGCCCATATCGCGTGCTAGTGGTGGCGCCGAAGATGGGCAGTGAGAGCCCTTATCCAGAGCCGATCACGCCGTACGAGTTGTTGCCTCAACTCGAGCACCGGCCTGCAGAGCCGGTAGGGATTGGAACGATCCCGATCCCTACGAAGGGAAAGGTCGAGGGTGCCGCTCCACTTGAAATCCGTAGTTGCGCGGTGCGTTCGTACACCACTGTAATGCGCTGATTGGGCGTATCCCAATTTTTACAAGCGATACTTGTCCATCGTTCCATTCAAATCCGTGAACCTCATGCGTGCTATAATTATTGGTTTGTTGCACATCGTGCGGCAATTTCGAAAAAATACACGGCGGTGACACCACCCAATGTCCGATCACACGCTTTTGAAGAGACACTATTGCAACTTCTTTAAGTAAAAACTTTTTTGACGAATCGCAAAAACCCTGTATATCAATGACGACGTCCATGATGAAATGCAAAGGGCGAACGATTACTGAGTGGCGACTGGCTCACCAAACATCGTGTATATCCGTCCTTACCCCACCATCTTAGGCACTAAAATCCGTTACGATTTGCCTGCTCGAGTCCATCTTCAGCACGTTACCGTACTCTGCATAAACAATGCAGTTTATCGTGCTCTGCAGAGCTTCTTCAAATCGTACCTCTAAACGTATGCTACTCGAACACAGGAGATTCCATAGACTTGATTAAACATAGAGTGCAGAAAATTATTAATCGGCGCAACTTTGGCATTTTCCGCTTCTGTATCAACTGGCATAAAGCTTATAAGGTAAAAAGCTACTGTTTTCGATGGATGTTTGCCTGGCCAGCAGCGAAAAGAGATCCAGCTCGTTGGACATGCATTCCGAAGAATGGGAATGTAAAAAAGCCATATTATTTAGGGCCAAATATGTCTTCGACGCTTCTAAAACTTGTTTTCTTCTTATTCTTTCTCACTATACGCCCGAGTTTATTTTTCTTAAGCGCTGCTACCGTGCGAACTGATGCGCGTGTCTTTTTCCACTGACGCCTGCGCTTGCGGGTACGTGATTTATAACCGGAACCTTTCATTATATCCGCGATTTTGTCAACGGCCTTCCTCTTAAATTTTTTTCCAGGCTCGCGAAAGCTCGTTTTTATGGTCTCTTTGAAATGAGAGCCGCTTCTAACGTCGTCCAAAACGTTTATACCTGCGTGCACGGCTTCTTTTTACACAGCATTAGCGCCACTTACTATGTACGGCAGTATTCTGCGAAATAATCCGCCTAACCACGCCCCCACACCTCGACCTCTTTGAAAAGATGCACTGGTAAAACTTATTTCACACCGCCGCCACCTATCTGATCCTTGTAATATCGAATATAATGACTCATTGTATAGGCCGACTGCTTAGCGATTACGCCTAAAATGAAGTGTAACGGTCAAAGTTCCGTATTCGAATGGAATGCGCCGCCCTCGTTGATCTCTTATATCTATAATGACATCGTGGAAGCCGTGATACAGCAGCGGTATGTAATGAATTTGTGCAAAGTGGTGCAAAGTGACGCACGACGTTAGAGCCAAATCGTTTCGCGTCAATGCCGGTGATGCCCTCGTCTTTGTGTGTCGATCGAGACGCCACTTGGCCGTATTATAGGTGCAGTCACTATTTGAGCTATTTTCAAAACTTGCGCGTTTCTAATCAACTTGCTCGGTATGTCAGAGGTTTCGATAAATTTTGCAAATTCTACTCGACCAACGGGAACATCGTGCTCGTTGTACGATTTGTTTTTTCGAACTACATCGTTTAGTAATTCAGCTATATTGGAGCGGTCGATGACTCTGCCGACTATGCTCACTGTACTAGCGTTATCCCACTTGAGTCGATCGGGTGCCGCTGTCCACCAATGTCGAAGTAAAATACGCGCTTTGGCGAGATATATTTTAAGTACACTCTTGAGTATCACTTCTTTGCTGACCGGCGTAAATGAATCGTCGATCTCCTCGAGCTCGTGCAATGCTTCATTGGTGCAATCGTTGCCTTTGAAAAAAAGATAGCGCCGCATCACGTGCAAATAATTTAGACACTTTTCTCGTTCATCGATGATTTTTTTCGAGTGAAGAATCTCGTACATCTCCGAGTTGAGCCCCGACAGGTTGTCTCCACCACCGAAAGTCTGTATCCGAAGCGTTTCCTCGGGTACGATTATCATCTTGCGCGCTCGCTCCATTTTATCGCTGCGAGCCGAAAAGTTTTGAGAAGAGCGCCCTATTATAGGTGCTAATAATATCGGCAAAAAGTCGCCTCCGTTTTATATCAATATGCGTTTTTTGTGCTTCCAACCATGCGTTGATTTTTTTCCGATTAATCTGCGCAACACGTGTCTATGTTTCTTCAATCGTCTCTTTTCCGTATCCTTGAGCTTGATTACGCCACGTAAAAAGTTCAATGCGCACTCGTATATGCATCTGACAAGAGGTTTGTCCCCCGTCCGGAGCAAAACTTTGCGCTGGCGCCCGTTCGTATGACAAAGATTGTCCAAAAACGATGTTTTTTCGAGAAGCGTTTGATACACGATGTTAACTTTGCCATTGCTGACGCGTAACTAAGAATAATCGTAAGACGCCTATTGGTTTTATTCGCTCACGTCCTCCATTTTTTTAACGAAACTTGAATATTTTCCGTACATACGCGTAGTGACTAGAGTCGTTAGGAAATATACCTGAGCGAAACTTGAATTCGTATAAAACGTCCTGCGAGAGATCGAGAAAGAGATAAGAATGCGCTTCGCGAGTCGCGTCCAGATAGGCTTCTTGTAAAAATTTCGGATCCTCTGGACAAACTTGGCGCGCGAGATGTTGAATCTTCGCTCGATCGCGCGGATTTTTAAATAAAACAATGTTCAAACTAATATCACGCTGTGATTTTCTTTTGTGAAATATATTCTGCGTAACAAATATAACCGATATATTTTTATGGTGGTTACCTTTTGTGAATAGATCGAGGATGATGTCGTTGGAAGATTCTCGCATCAGATAATCCAGCACTAGTAATTTCTGTCGGAGATTGTCGGCTGAATAATCGCTCAGCTGCGGGAGCCCCTCTCAAAACTCGATGACAGGTGGAAACTCACTTACGTACGCCTCTTGCCACTCGACGTAATAAAACGGTACATGATCAAACGGCAGGCCACAAATCTCCGGCAACTGTGCGAGAAACCTCTTTACGAACAACGTCTTACCACACCCGGTAGAGCCACACACGCAACACGTAAAAGGATGCTTCCAACGCGTATCCATCCTCGACACTGATTCGAATGTTTTAACCGATGGCGTTTTTATCAAACGACCAGCGCCATCTCCGATCGGGCCCGGCGCTGAAAAAATTTGCGGCCGCGAGAGGGGCACGCATCAGTTGATATCGTACCCTCGCGCATGAGCTGAAAAATGACGCGCGTATCAGCTGTTTGTTCCCCCGCACTGAAAAAATTTGTGGCCGCGACGAGGGCATGTATCAGCTGATATAGTGCCCCCACGCATGAGCTGAAAAATGGTTCGCGCGGGCGGCCGCGGCGATGACGTATGAGCTGATCGCATCACCGCGCATGAGCTAAAAAATTTGAAAACAAGCAACGGTCCCACGCTAGACCATCCGATAGATCCACGTGCATCTCATTAACACGTGCGACTGAATCATTACAAACCGAAACGCACTATCTGTTGAGAGAGAGAGAGAGAGAGAGAGAGAGAGAGAGAGAGAGAGAGAAAGAGAGAGAGAAATGATATCATATTATACATTCCTTGCCGTTTGCACATGTGGGAACAAGTCAAATCACGGCATGAGGAGTAATACTACACCCCCCTGCAAAAAGATTAGGGCTCCGATGCCTGTATATACAAGCGAAAAAACGATTGAGCTACAGGTGTATCATCAAATAACGGTAGCCGTTATCTGAATTGTTTCGAAAAGGGTTTTCGCCAGTTGTTACTAGAGCTCAGGGTGCCGGTGAAGGTCCGATGCATGGGATTATTTGTACGACAACAGCTATCAGTAGTCCACGTGCTAATGTATATGTGACAAAATTCTCGACTCGAGAAGTAATACTATAGCTCTGCAATAACAAACGAGTGCATATACGATCAAAAAAAGCCGCGCATGGCCAACCCAACCGATGACGGTTATCTTATTTTTTCCAAGAAGTATAACTAGCACAAAGGTTACGTTCATCCTCGTGCAGAATGTCAGAACTTACTCTCATGGCAAATCTTTCAGTAACCGTGTGGACAGTGGCGAGCTCGGACGTCCTATCTATAATGTTCGATAAGACAGGCCCACAAAAAAAAAAGTATGTGGTTCTGGGATGGAGACTAACTTTTTCTTATGTAGTTTTTCCCGCTGAATCCCAATTCGTAAAAAAAAGGGGTACCGGGGCAAATTTTTAAGATAATCTCAAAAAACTGTTTCGATACATATATATATATATGTATATATATATATGATAAAT
>UELU01141165.1:0-14735 GCA_900490025.1 Megastigmus dorsalis
CCAATGCTCTTCTGCAGTCAGAATCACCGTTAACGAATCAACGAAATTTTTTGCGAAAACCAGCAATGACTGTAGTGAAACGTCTTTCGATCCGTATCGTACCTCATTGTGACTATGTTACTATATATACAAGGATGTGCACACGCGATAGTTCCAACTGCAGCCGGGTATATAAACTATCTTTTTTTAAGCACCAAACTCATACCGTTTTTTCTCTGTAAAATCAGTGCATTTATGGATTGTTACTGATACAATAAAACTGACAAATATTCGATTGTAAATATTGCTTCTTCTCCATAAACCAGCATATGCCATGTATTGTTCGTTTTTAGAATCAGTGACTTTCTAAATTTTTCACAATAAAAGATTCAATTGGCAATTTGTGCTTTCCCCGAAAGCAGTTATTCTTTTTGTCGTTTTATAGATATTTTTTCAATAGAATTCTGATCACAAAGTCAAAAGTAAATGTATCTTCTCGCTGAGGAAAATTTAAAGAGGTTCTATCGGTACGTATAGTGAGTCGCACACAAGACGAACGACACTCTGAATAATCTCACTCACCCTATGACTGTAATATTTGGTAATATCGCATTATTGTACCATTATCTGTTTGAATAAGTGTCTGCCAAATCATGGCAGTCATGAAATTACGAATATGTACTCGCAGCAAGCATTGTCACGTTGCCAGATCTTTTGAGTGATATGGTAAGTTTTTTCGTTTAATTTGTCCTTTCTCACATGGCCCACCAATCGATTTAAAATTGCTTATAAGTGTTATATCAAACATGCATTTATCTGGAAGAATGGGTTTCCAAAACTGTCTTTTATTAAGGTCATATGCTATGGTCGGAAAGATTCCTACCTTACCAGCTTTTATATTTAACGAAATATATAAAGATAGAAATTAATCTTTGGAAAAAACTCTCGGTCAGCACTTCAGTAATGATATAAATATTACGTAATTCCAGTAAAATAAAATTTCATCCACAATTCACAAAGATTTTTTCGACGAAAATTTCGTACATAATTCTCGAGAAAAATCTTTGTGAATTGTGGATGGAATTTTATGTTATTGGAATCACATAATGCTTACATCAATACTCGTGTAAAAATTCCCTATATATAATTATGAATAATATGCATTATATATATAAGTACTTATATATAATATAGCATAATTATATGTACAAAGGTATTGTCTCTATATAATTGAATACGGTTATATATAATTATATATAATTACATATAAAACTGAAGAGAGGTTACTGTGCCCAAATAATAAATAATTGAACTTTCAAAAAAATGTTTTATTATGTGGGATCTGGGTCTTATTTATATCCTAAGCGCTCATTTTCTCTCACCGGAGTAAGAAACGGGTCATCTCCTAAGGGTAACGATGGGCAATGTATGAAAGATCATATATAATTGTTTACAGTGTTGAATAGTCATGCATGTATAGATATAGTTTTATATAATTATATACAATTATATATTTATTTATTTATTTCATTTTGAGCTAACAAATTATGCCGTCATACAAATTACAGAATAGCAATAATTATTTTTGTGTGGTTACCGCAAACAGTGAGATTACAAAAACTATAAAAATTTTATAAAAGCTATATATAGAAAGCTATACAAATACAATAACAAATTACTTTTATTTATAAGAAAGTACACATCTTTGAGCACCAATTTTGAATTAACTAATCGTGGTGGAGGATCTCAAGTCACCCGATAAAGAATTCCAGAGCCTACAATTTATATATAGCGTTATACGACTATAAAATTCATGTATAATTTAAATAACTAGTTTAAGCTACAGTCAAACTTATTTTGCGTGAGAAATTGCAATTCATTCGCGATTAAAAATATTGCACGCATAAGACGATTTTTGCTAGGAAAAAGATGAAAGAGATCTTTGTTAACTTTTGCATTAAGTAATTTTTGTAGTGATTATTTGTTAAACTGGAAAAAGTCTGGTTAGAGTAACTAGCTTTTGAACTTGCTTAACAAACTGTCTTTTCTTGCCAGTGTACGTACAGATCAATAACAGAAGTTACGGAGTAGGTTGCACACTTACGTGAATTTCATGCGTAATACTATGATTATTAAAATATTAAATTAGGTCAATGCATACGTATTCCATTAAGTAAGTTCATCAAAGCTATGTTGATAGGAGTTGAATTCGCTCAAAGCCGGAAATCCGACATTCTGCATGTTATTAAAAAATTGAAAATTAACTTTTATGAATACGGCGTACGTTTGTGCGAATATTCCTCTTATGCGTGCAAAACTAAACTACAAAAAGTTTCATTTCTTTACAGCAGGTCTACGAGTAGAAAGTATCCATAAAAAAAGTAAAAGAAAAAGAAAAACGTGCTAATTTTCGTTAAAGAAAGGCAGCCGTGTAATCGTGCACCTCTTTGAATCACAGGACGGCTGTGAATTTTTTTCACAGAGACGCAGTAACAGCTGTATCGTGGTATCCTCACGGCACCTATTTGGCATCAGTGGACAGGGCAAAATGGGCGACGATTTGGGGTGACCACATCTGACAGGAAGAACAGTCCTGAAGCGCGTAACCGAGACTACTCTACACCTTGGATGCACGTTTTAGGCAGCCACCAGCGGCTACTCGGCCAGTAACAAGAGATGTGTAAGTCACCCTGTCTCTCTTTCACCTGCAGCAACGATAAGCGGCATCTCGAATGTTGCCATTCAGGTTTTTCGATAAAACCCATCGTGCGATTCTCGTCTTCTTCCTCCACCTCCTCTTTCTTCGTCCTTTTCTTTTGTCCTTCTCTTCGTTTCTTACTCGTTTTCTTGCGTACTTTTTTATTTGCTTGTCTTTAGCGGCGTGTACTTTTCTCGAGTGAAACCGATGCGCGTGCGGGGAGCGTAAGGATAGTCAACAGCTACTGTAAAGTCACGAGCGATAAAAGTGTCATATAGCTAGAGAAAGAGCGAAGAGCAAAGAGCAAAGAACAAAGAGTAAAAAATTAAATATGCCCAGCCGACTGTCTTGTAAACGTGCCAACTGAGGAAGTGAACAATTTTCTCTCTCAGATTCTCTCAGAGGGCACTGGGCAACTCGATTTCTTGTTTTTTATCGACCTTTACGCCTTTAACGACATCTTTGTTGCACAAAAATATAATCTTATTGAGGATGTAAGAGGGCTGGGATTCATGTCGAATTATCGATAATGTAGCAGTCGTAGTTTATCTAATTGAATCGTATATAATACATATGTACGTATGCGTATTAACATTTCGAAGTACTGCTTCCCGGTGCCAAGATTAAATACCGTCCGCTGATAAATTAACAAGAGTAATGAGGGAAAGGTAAGTAAATGAAAAACTGTAGTCGCGATTAACAAAGAACTCGCTTCAGGTATAAATGAAATAATTCGACGCAATCGATGCTGAAGTGCGAATATAATATAATCGTGCGAACAGACTTTTGCGGAGAGCTTGACGAAAGTAACAAGTATTTTACAAGTGTTGAAGCCTAGATTTTGATATATATAATAAACAAGCACAATGTATCTGACTAAGCCGGTCGAGCGTCGCAATGGTAACAGTATAAAAATATACGCGTGTTATCGCGCCATTCAACTCTAGTGTCAGATGGTTAGCTTGCATTCTATAAAGACAAAAGAAAACTTTAAGAGCGCCTTACTAACGGTGTGAGCGTTGTGAACATTAACGGAAAATCGATTGCGATGACTAACTTAGTGCGTAGCTCAATATTTTTGTATACAGCAATCACAAAACAATTTAGTCTAGCTATATAAAGAAGTAGCTGAGAATGCCGAATGAACGACTGACGCAGTCGAAAAATAAGATAAACTTTTGATGATGATGATAATAGCAATGTATAAATTTTATAGTTAATTAGATGCATAAAAATTTTTACCTCTCTCAGAAGATAAAAAGTGTGAGCCCGTGTTCGCTTTTATCTTAAAGATTCATATGATTTTAACTTGTGTAAACAATTGATTTGACAGCTCACAAACACTGCAAACATATAAAATTAATACTCGTACTAAATAACAGAAGAGTCACCGTGACACTCGTGCAGAGAGAAAAGTCTTTTTAGACTTTCACATTGGACAGAGATTATCTCATAGCTCTCCAAGGTTCAAGGAATAGTAATGGCTCTAATTTTAAAACGTACAAATACTATGTACAACTCGCGCAAATCGTTAAAAATAATATTTGAAAAAAAATCAAACAAATTACCGTAATAGTATAGCTTCTTTTTTATTGTTACAAGTTTGTCAACTGTTGATATCTATTTTTTCTGGCTATTTTAATTTCTTATGAATTTAAATAATCATGAATTTTAGTAAGCAATACAAAAAGCCAAAAATGTAATTCATATTATAATTTTCATTTGTTTATAGTAGAATTCCAATGCTACTTAAATTCATATAAAACCTTATTATTTTTAGAGAAAAATAAAATTAAGAAATATCAGTTTGTATACAATAATATTTGTTATTTATAAAGATTTTTTAGATTAAAAATTAAGATATTAATTAATAAAAAAAAATAAATCAATATTGCATATCGATCATAAAACTTTGGACTAAAATTAAATTCTGATCTATCCTAATGATTCAACTTAGGTAAACAATTCTTTTATACAAAATTTTTTGAGTCACTGATTGTTTTGAGCAAGTACATTTTTCTAATAAAATATCAAATTTTCAAGTTGAAAAAATTGGAAAGATGTTCTTGATATAAGATGAGTTGCGAAAAACACTTGCTACATAATTACAATGAATAAATTTTGACTGATAGAATACATCGCACACGTTGTAAATGTAATCTAACATTCACTATATGGATTCACTATATACACTCATCATTAATATGAGCTAAAAATATGGATTAAACTTGACAAGCAATTTCTTAGTAAAATTTTAGACAATGAATTCGCACACGGCCTTAAAATTACTCAATTACCTCAGTATTTCGAGATAATCTGGTCCAAAAGTGTAAAAAATACTTAAAAATTTATTTCACAGACAGTTTTTTAAGCGGTTCCCGTTATCATTTAGTACCCATTTTCATTTTTATGATTCCTATTAAACCAACCAAATTAAAGTAGCAAACATTTTATGCCATAAGTACATGGAGAAAACTTATATTCTAATTCTTACTATAGAATTATACAAGTTTTATCAGACTCGAACTTGACTAATTATTACAATCCACTATAGTAATTTTTAACAAGCCCCAGTACCAGGACAAAATGTAAATTAAGCGAAGTTTGCATGCAAATTACGTCTAAATGATTAACATTTCTCATACGCTTTAAAAAAAAGATGCGCTTCTTTCTTCTGAATGAATTGCAATAAAGAAAGTTTAAAAAAAATGTAAAACAATTAAATAATTCAATTTAAGGAAGTTTATAGATTACAGGTAAATGCAGAGATTTCAATAAAAGTGGAATTTTTTCAATATTTTTTTCGAAAGTTTTTTTAAGATGCAGTGCTCCAAAGATTACATTTTGTACTGCTTTTTATTAGATCTCCTTTTTGAAGTTTTTTTGGACAGTATTGTAGTTAAAACAATGTAGAAAAAAAGTAGAGACGTGAAAAAAAACTTACGGTTCGATAGACAATCAAGTAGTGAATAATTTGTCATTGACCAAAGTCTGTTACCGACCATTTTCAAGCAATATAAGAGTAAACCTAAAAAAATCCAGGTACTTCCTAAGCGCTACAGCAGCAGGAGCAAGCAGGAATTGGGATGCGTAACAAACTTTTGTTGATTGAACGAAATAAAATACCCAATTAACATAACGTCTCAGTTTTATATTTTTTATTGTTAAGTTATGATTTTTAAACTTTTAAGTTATATTATATATAACTAAATACCTTTATGGATCTTAAAAAAATACTCAAAACTTTTATCAATAGACTCGAGTAGCAGCAAGTTCAAGACTTCAGAATATTTGTATACGCGTCTAAACTGCGTAAACCAATCTTTTTAGATATGGTTACTAATTCATTTCTTTGTATAATTTCTTTCGTAGACAACACTTCTACAGCAGTCAGACTTGAACTTTTTCCCGCGTACCACACCCTCCGCATGATACCTATGAACCTCCTTAAGACAAAAACTGTTCTGCTGCAGTAGTGGCCCAATATGACACCGCAGTGCCCCAGTACTGGGACAAGCGTTATCCCAAAGCAGGACAACTTATGTTTATACATAAAAAGTATCCCTTTTTTGGTTTTATCACATTTGGAATATTTACTTTTAATTAAATTTATATTGAATACCACAACTATTGATATTTCAATAAGTATAGAATAAATTTCTTTTCTAGATAGGCAATCTTAGTTACCAAACTTATAGATTTTTAGCTTATCAATTTATCATTGTTTTTAGGCATTCAATAAAATCCTTTTTCTCAAATATCAAACACTTAACTAAATTATATCAATATCACATCATGTTATATATGTCCTACTAATGGTTCCATACAAAATTTTCTTAGGTAGGTATACCCGGGCAATGAATAATTTAAATAAATAATGTTTTAATTTTAGTTATTTTTGTTGCATTCGATATACAAGCTAGATATTTCATAAGCTAATGTAGTAAAACTCAAGAAAGAGTTTAAAAATTTCTGATTTCTGCCTTGACTGTATAAAATTATATGTTAAATTCTGACATACCATCACTACATTTTTGTAAACTTGAAAGTGTAAGGCTTTATCGATCGTCAAGGAACGTAGATTTTGCAATTAATTTATTTAAAGAAACACAATTGCCACCTTTCGAGGGCTTAAAGAACCCTCCTCTTCAAACTATAAAAACACAATTATTTTTAAAAAATTACTACATATCCTTAACAATTATAGTTGCAGAAAACACACCTTTAAATGTTATCATATAACATAAATATCGACATTTCTTATACTATAAAATTATAAGCTAAAACAAAAGCAAAAGATCAAAGTCTCTGCAAAATAAAAATGTTTAAATTAAAACTAAAATTATATTGAATATAAAGAAAAGTTTTAAACACCGAAAACTCACTGGATGTAAAAATAATTGGGTTTTGTGCCCCGAAGAGAAGGGTATACGTTCTTTAAACCTTAGAAAGGCCGCAATTGTTCTTTTTTTAAATAAATTAATTGCAAAATCTACGTTCCTTGCAGATCGATAAAGCCTTGCTCCACCTCCATGCTTGGAAATATATGGGAACGATAATGATTGTATTAATTTTACGATAAAAATATCAACATGGACTTAGAGAATATTATAAAAGACTCTATATTACATACTTATTGAGACATAGAGAAAAAATATTTTATAATTATAATAATATTGCTAAAAAAATTTTCCACTGATAGGACTTAAACCTGTAATTA
The DNA here is from genome assembly GCA_900490025.1 of Megastigmus dorsalis. Lineage (NCBI taxonomy): Eukaryota > Metazoa > Arthropoda > Insecta > Hymenoptera > Megastigmidae > Megastigmus > Megastigmus dorsalis. Next base: position 7,398 of record UELU01141165.1, read on the forward strand.
TCGGTAAGGGAAGCAAACCGCCTACCAATTACGCCATATATGACATGTTGGTACGCGATAACTTTAAATGGTCCTCTTAAGAATGTTCTGTCTATATAGTCGAAGCGATGGCACATGGTTGAGTGTTTGTAAATATGTAGATTTTAACAATACAAGATCACCCACTAAAATTGTAGAAGAATTGAGAAGCTCATTCAAAAGTAATTGATAAGTGTAAATGTCAGTTTAACACGCGCTGTGTAGAATCTATCGATTTGATACCGAAATTCACGTATAATCGAGAAAAAACTAAGGAAAAACAATGTCCAGTAATTTAGAAATTCTCATATTATTAAATACCGTTTTTGAAAATAATTCTTTCATATAAATAAATGTTCGATGTAATATTTACAAGCAATTTGAAATCTATCGGTGATTAATATATAAACAAAATATGTGTGAAAAACTGTCTTAATGTTAATTGCGTTTAACATTTTAGGTTAGAACCCCATCCAAATTTACATCATGGGGCATATTACATGTATAACAAATATTCCTAAGTAATGTAATAAAATTTACAATAGTTGTATCAAATTTTATAGCTAGTGTAATTTTTAGTATAATAAATAACAAATTCTGTTGACATTCTAGAACCAATAATTGTGATACTTATTACTAAATAACATGATATTTCGAGTCTGTCTAGACATACCTCAAGTTTTATTATAGTAAAAATTGATAGGATGATAGTAAAAATTACTAAATTGTTTTCTCCATGTACCAGTACAATTTATTTCTCATCAGACTCTTACAGATTAATATGTTGCCGGTTATAAATTGGCGTATCCCAGAGAAAAAACTCGAGATATTAAGGCAAAAATTGCTTGTCGGTGAGATATAACTTGGAATATAACCGAAAAAAGTTTTATTTATAGTTGTAGGTTAGAATATCTCGAAACCCTGCATGGAAAAAACACTTTGGTCGTGAAATCCGAATATTTGAACATCACAACCAAATTATATGGACAAATATCAGCCCTCCAAAGCTTTGATTATCACAACCAATACCAATGTTTAGAGAGGTTTAGATGTAATGACCAAAGCTTTCGTTGTGAGAGTACTATCAAAATAAAATGGTCAAGTAGCAACAAACTACTTTAGATGTTCCAACCAAAGATTTGGACACCTCAACCAAATAATGACAACTATAATGACTTTGTATGTGGTAACGCAAGGATTAAGACTGATAATTAAATGCTTAAATGCTGTAACCAAAGTCTTTGCTTCTCACAACTAAATACGTTGGGTTGGTTTCCACAACCAAAGCTTTCTTTCCGTGCGGCGTAATAAATCAACGAAATTAAAACAAATTTTCACGGTTAAGATGTCTCACAGTTAGATTCAATTTCATATTCAAAATCAGATTCAAAATCATCAGACAAAAATCTGTCAAAGATAACTTTTCAAATTCAATTTGTACGTTTGATGTTGACCAATGTTACTGATTACGATATCCTATTTGTGTATCCCCTATCCTTTTGTATGAATTGGTACTTCTTAATAAGTTGAACAGGCTCTTCAGAGAGACGTACAAAAATGTTTTTATAAAAGCATATTCGCAAGTAACGCATCTAACTATTTCAATGTATACAAATTATAATATTCCATGTCATTTTTTCCGGTCTTTAATTAAAGAACCATCATCAGGAACTTTATTTTACCGAATGCAGACTTCGATTTAAGTACAAAAGTGATTATAATAACAACAGAGGATGTTAGAAATGTCAGAAAAAGGATAATATTACAATTTATAAAAAAAATTATAATTATACGTTATTTCTTATATTAGTTCTGTTAATTACTGTCATAAGAAGAAATGTCATATACACAAAAATGAGATTTTCCTTCACGATCTTCGGCAAAAGAATAGTCTCTGTTTTTTAATATTCATCTATAACCCACCCAATGAGCAATTAATGCAGCCACCAATAAAAAAATTATACTCTATCAAAGTCTGTGAGAAAACATTTTTTATTTTAGACGATGCAAGAGAACAAAAGTATCATGCGTCCTCTGACTTTTTTTGCGTGTTCTATTATTATATAGCGAGCGTAAAATTGTGTACAATGTTTGAAGCCTGTAAATATATTGAACATATTTTAATTGTATTTTCTACTGAATTACTGCGTAAATATATTGTTTATTTAAAAAATAACATATGCTTACCCTCCTAAAATCCCATGCTCATTAAAACATTACCATATTTAAAAAAAATGGCTGAAAAGTATCGAGTTAACTGTGCAACACTTAAGTTTATTATAAACTTTCTCTATGTTATTACTTTTATATTTTTGGTATTATTTCGAGTGTGCCGTACATGACCTAAAACATCTTGACCTCGGAGCAGCCTGGCGCTGAAAAGAGTGCCTTTTGAAAGTAATATAAAAATCTTTGATAACAATGCATAATTTATGTGCAGCTGTCTAGACTAATGGATACCTGAGACAAGTTCTTAATCTCATATGAACAGTATATCTGTTGGCAACAAGATTGGTAAAAGAGTTCAGAGTACAGTCAGACAGCGATGTTTATAGATATATTAGCCATGTTAATTTTTGAACTTCAATATCTCCATGAGGGGCACAATTACCTACACCAGTGAATATTCTTCTTTGGCTTATTCAATTTTAAACACACATCTCGTGCTTAAGAATGAACGGATTTTCAGCAGTTTAAAAAAGAAAAATAAAGATAATTTGCATGTTCGAATTTTTATTATAAAAAGGGTTCACGAATGGAAAATGAATGGTTGGGTTGTGAGATGTACATGACCTTTGGCCATACAAAATGTTCTTTTCAGGAATTCAGATTGTTCCACCGTACCGAAAGAGTTTCATTACATTATAGGTATAGGTATGTTTTTCTTTATAAATTCTAATAAAAGTGATGTTTAAGAGATACGTAAATTGCGAATAGAGAAATGCTAACCCGCTAACCTTTGTGTGTATAATTAAAATAATTCAGATGTAATATATAAGATTTTGGCTTGGCATGTGTATAGTTTGAAAAGCGTGCTCATTAGTCAAGCCGATATAGTAGTGAAGTGACAAGCCGCAAGCGTTGCACGGTTCAAGAACTTTCTTCGTATTGTCTAACTCGCTCGAGCCGGCGAGCCGATGCAACTTTAACATTACGCTCTTTGAATGCCATTCGACAGTTCCGACAGTTTCACTAGTGAATTCAGGAATTCGCCTGGACGAAAGATCGACGCGTTTGACATCTGAATTCAAATGACTTGTGTCCCTATAGCTAGACTATGACGTGTGAAGGAGCCCACCTTATTTTCTGGAACTTTGCCTTCCTTCAAAGTTAAGAAAATACAAATATTACATTTGCTTATATACATTAGTTACTCGAGCTATGAATCGAATGACTTCATTACAAATACACTTTGGAGGCTAGTGATGCTTTTATTTTGTTATTGTTGGTACAATGAGTTATAAGATGAAAAACTTTATGCTTTTAAATCTGAAGGACTTTTGATTCCATATAGATTTAATATAGAAACCACTGCCAATTCATTGGCACTTAGTTTCCCCAAATTTAATTATTTGTTTCAATTGTCACGTAGCGTAACAAGTCAGCGCGATATGATATATGGAGACAATATGAAGAGGAGAGAAGCAGCGCCGACGTTAGCTCAGTGGTTAGAGCACTCGTACTTCGGCGCGAGACGTTGGGTTCGAATCGCGTTCATTCGCCTTTTTTATTAAGAAGTCGCACTTCTCATTAAAACTCAGCCGTAACACAATATTCTAATCTTTAAAAAATAAAAAAAGAAGTAAAATGGATTTTCAAATCTCAAAATCGGTTAAACCGCTCTCGAGATACAGAGAGTTCTATATATCCAATTTAACATTTTTTTCTGATAAAAACATAAAAATTTGAATATGCAACATTTAAAAATAATTTTATTGAATGGAAAAAAAATTACAGGAGGTCACTTTCGCTAAGTTCAAAATTTAAATTCTCCCAGATCCTTCTAATTTTTACCTTAATGGAATAAACGAAATTTTAATTATAATATTATTATTATAGTTTAACATTAAACATTAATTAAATTTACTATACATTTTCAAGTAAAAGACCAATAAAAAATATTTTAATTAATACAATTTTTTTTTTAAATTTATATAAATATATTTTAATAATCTATAATACATATTCCTATATTAAAAATAAATATGAATTTCATTATAAAAAATTTAAACGTGTACTTATTGTTAGTTAAATAAAGAAAAAACATTTATTTTGTATTTATTTCGTAAAATTTACTAGACTAATATTAATTAACGTATGATCTTCAGTTCTTCACGTTTAAGTCGACGTCGAATTACTCTGTTTTACCAAGAATTACCGGTGGTAACTTAATCAAAATTTTTTTGACAACTAACTCCTCAATTCATAGTAAACTTCGCATAGATATTAGCAATGCACAAAGAAAGGGGGGACATTTAATGAAAATAAGATTAAATGAAGAAATTCATCATTTTTCTTGTATAAGAAAGCAGTAGAACTAGAAGTAAAAGCATAATTTTACCAAAAATTAATAAAACAAACAGACTACGTTGTAATGAAATTTTCTAATAAATTACCTGATAATTTAAACTTAAGTAGAACTTAAGTAGAATAATAGAATCATAATAAACAAAATTATAAGCTGGACCAAAAATACATAAACACACAGGAAAAGATAAGAAAAAATCTTCTTTTACATTTTTTACGTTTCAATATTGTTTGAAAAAGTTATATAACATCTAATTACACTATCTGATATAAATAAATGAGAAGATATTAGTTTTAATTGATTTGTTTTAGTGTAAATTAGATACTTTTTTGCTAGACCTATGTGCGTATGTGCCTATTATTATTTACATGTATATGTGTACTCTGGCGAATAAAGTATAGAGTATAATGTATAAATAAAAATGTTGTACCAACCTATTAATTACAAAACAGTAATACTTATCTAATGTCAGTCAATCTTCTTATTCACTTTAAAATCATTAGTGTCACGTAATTATTGCATGAATCAAATCTTCACTTTTTCTAGCAGAATTAAGAAGCACACTTTTCTTTAAATACGATGTGTTTATCAAACGTTTATCGAATATCAATGGGTAATTTTTCAATCAGAGGTCTAAAAAATAAAGTTGTAGTACTTTTTCAACTAAATTTCGCGTGTTTAAAAGTGCAAATTAAGTATATGCAATGGCTTAGAAAGTAACAAAATGTTGCAGGAAAACGCCCTTACATGTCGCGGACAGCAATAATGACCATTTTTTGTAAATCACCCATGTATATTACAGTTTCTTGTATATTCTAAAAGAACTGTGAATTTATCAAAGAGTAATTTTAATAATGTTACTCTGAATTTATCAAAGAGTGGAGGTCAGAGCTATAAACGTGTTTTTTGATTCGAAGGTGTGTTTTTCTATTAATGATAAAAATGAATACTTGGACTTGAGCGTCATAGTTCTGAATATAATAAATAATCCTGTGCAATTTCAAGTGAATATGATTAGTCGTTTTTACTATAACTATATACTATATTAATGTAAACATAAAATGTTTTTATAAAATTATCTATGAAATAATAAATTATCATGTACCAAATTTAGATTAAGTAGGGCCAATCTTCCATCACTCGTGACGTTGATGCTGTAGCTGTCTGGGCCGCTGAAAATGACCTTCTTCTGAACCCTGAGAATAGCAAAGTTATGCTCTTGGGCAGTGAGGCCTTCATCTCATCCACTGATCTCGAGAGCGCTCCCAAGGTCCATATTCTCGGGGTTCCAATTGCATACACCTCCCTTGTAAAAAGTCTTAGTGTCCTCATCTCCCCTACTCTCAACTGAGCGCCCCTAGTAAACCAACTTGTGGATCATGTCTTTGGCATCCTACGCTCCCTAGGGCACCACCGCCATTCTATATCTTTTTCTGTTAAGAAGAGCCTGGTTGAAAGCTTGTTTTTTCCCCATCTAGACTATGCTTGTGCTGTCACCGCACACCGTATTACCCTAGGCTGGCTCCCTGCGGCCAGACGCCGCGAGCTCTTCTTAGGTTCACTGACGTTTAACATTTTGGCCCATCGCATCCCAGTTCACCTTGCTGTCAGCTTCCGATGTATGAATGTTGACATGTTTGCTGCCTCTTCCGCCAGATTCCCTCCTAGAGTTTTCTACTTTTCTATAACCGAGGCATGGCGGCGATCGCTCACAATGAAGACCTCCGATATACTCAATAACTTCACACCGCCGCCCTTTACACAAGCTAACGCAGCGAGGTATAAGGCCGACCTCTTCGACGTGCTGCTGTGGAGAGATCTGAGGGACTGGAGAACGAGAGTCATATACGAGGGTCTGGAGGCTTCTCTGCCCTGATGCTCTCCCAAAACGATCGGCATTACCTAGGAGGTGCCGCACCTATATTCACCATTTTTACGACGATATCATAATTCAACCTCAGCGCTTCATCAAGATACTTTTTATACTTTTCTCAATGTCACTTTAAATTCATTAAACTCACTTTAAATAATTGTTCATTCACTCAATTTTAATATTATTATTATCATTGTTATTTTATTTATTATGTTTTATATAGAGTATATTTTTATAAATGTTGAAAATGCTTAAAATGGTTAAAAACCATGAATGTTCAATTATGTATTACTTTGTGGCCAAATGAGGATTTAACAACCGGTCAAATAAATTTTGTTCTACTCTACTTCTCTCTCTCTCTCTCTCTCTCTCTCTCTCTCTCTCTCTCTCTCAAGCACATACTATATGCCGGTGACCTCCAGATTTATCTGCAAATCCCTGCAGATAAACTTCTGAAGGGCATAGCTTGCCTGTCTGAATCGGCACGGTTGGTGTCGACGTGGGCTGAGCGCTTGTCTCTCCATCTCAATGCTGGCAAGACCAAGGCAATTTTATTTGGTTCTAGAAAATATGTTAATGATTTGGTTAAAATGGGATTGCCAGACGATGATATGGGGAGCGGAGCGCTTGTGTCTTTTTCCGACGCCGTCATGAGTCTCGGTGTTACATTAGATAGTAAATTAACGTGGAAACCACAGGTCGATAGCGTAACTACAAAAGTAAATAAAGCCCTTTATAGCCTGCGGTTTATAAGGGCATGTACCACCGAGACTTTACGCAGAAGGCTGGTTGAAGCTTTAGTCTTACTCCATCTTGACTACTGCGCTGTAGTATGTCTTGATGCGTCCTACGAGCAGAGAACACGACTATAGAGACTTAATAATACATTTGTTCGATTCATATACGGTGTTAGGAGGGA
>UELU01141166.1:0-24310 GCA_900490025.1 Megastigmus dorsalis
GAGGAAGATGTGAGTGTGTGTGTGTGTGTGATGGATTGGATAATCACGTGGGTCGACTCGATAATGTATACGCGAGCGCTTTCGTCCGCCGTGGCTATATATATATGCGTGTGTGTGCGCGCCGCTCCGAAAAGTGTTTTATCGCCACGAGAGATCGTAGAGAGCGAGAGCGCACATCGAAGCTAATTTTCAGATTTCGCATTTATGGGGCCAAAGATAGAGGGAGAGAGAGAGAGAGAGATAGCTGGGGAGGATCGATTCGTGACGTTGCACGCGGCGGAGTTTGATTTTGCCAAAGAGCCACTCGCCTGTCTATTCGCTGATTGCTTCCACTACATTTAATGCGCGCCTCGGCCCGGGGATCCTCGTGCGCTGTGCTAACCTGCGCGTATATACTCACAAATTCCAACTGACGAATTGCTGCGAATTTTGGGCGGGATTGCACACACAGGCTGAGTGCTGTATATGCACAAACTATAAATTGAACGCGCAAAATGCGTTTAAAAGGCTCTTCGTTTGTATCATTGTGCACGTTTCGATACTTTTGCTTTCGATAAGCCGACGAAAATCGCGTTCGCGCCGGGACGACGCTTTTAATTTATACAAGCGGCCCTAGAAAAAAAAAAGCACTGTGCGGTATACGTGAACCGAAAGTGAAGCGGCGCGCGTTTGCAGCCGTTAAAGGAAGAAGTGAAAAAAAAAAAAAAAACGAGAAAGCGAGGCGAGATCGTTACCCTTTTGCCTACTCTCACGGAAGGATAAAAGGGGAGTAAGGGTGGGTGAGGAGAAAGAACCGACTCAGCAGGGGGGAATTGGAGGATTCAAGCCGATTCCCATGATAAGCTTGCACGTAAGCGAGTGGAGCTCCCACTCTCTCTCTCTCTCCATCCATCTCTCTCTCTCTCTCTCTCTCTTTTCTCGGAGAGAGCTCTGTAATTTTCAGCGCTCAAAAGGTGCCTTATTTAATGCGGGTAAACAGTTCATTAATTACCCTCGTTTATTACCCCGTTAAGCACTGATTTTCATATATATTGGAAAAGTGTTGTCGGTGCTATTATATGGGGCGAGGCGATTTATCATGGGAATTAATATTTGATTCTCTCGAATCCCGACTATTAATTTTTATATTATATCGTACAAACCAAAACAAAGTCATATTTACAATTCTAAAATGCAAATCAGTTATACGCGCCGTTTTCCTCTATTCGTATAATAGAAATAATGATTTTCGGTAGAAGGGAAAAATTTGGGTTAATGAGATTCAAATTCTTCGTGAAAATCGTGTGTCAGTCTATTTTAGTTTTTGCCTCTGGTTCAAAGGGAAGGTGTGCATATAGTGCGAAACTATTTAACTTGCTTTACTTTGACTGAGAATAAATGCCTTTAATTTGATCTCGTTAAATTATATATTTACTAATTAAATGGTAAGTTTTGTAAAGAACGAAGCAATTTAAGTTTTTACGTTAACAAAGTTTTCATGCGGAAACATAAATTTAATTGAGTAAACTTTTAACTATCACTACAGCTTGTATTGGACCAGGTTTGTGGAGAAATTTACAAAACTTACTCTGATAAGTAAATGAAAGTATTTGGAATATTTTTGATGTTTCTGGAACTGCGTTAAATTCTTTTATGGAATTTATATATATTTAGCAAAAGCTGCTTATTTACTTTAATTAAGAGTACCGCTAGAAATGCTTATTACGAATGTACTTTTAGATAACGAAATCTATACAGTAATGATAATAACACATATGCAGTGCGGATATTAATAAATTCCATAGAGAAACGTATATATTTTTCATATTACTGGCAAAGAAATAGATAAAGTAGAGTAGCTTCTTTAGTGGGAATTGAATTATTTATGTTTATGTGCCACCTTTAATGATACTTTATCACGAAATTCGCATTACGATAAACATCGAATGTGATAAATCAATATTACGAGTTTTTAATCAATTAGTAGTCTCTTACCTCTCAGTAGCGGTTATAAAAACTTTGCGGCGATGTTAATCTCGGTAAAAATAAAATCACCCATTCTATTACTGAGCCATATGCAATGATACTACGAGCATCGATAAAAGTTTTTAATAGTTTACGATTATTTCTGTCATCTGATAGTAAAATATCTCATATGCTTAAAAGCTTCCATAAACGACTCAGAAACTGCTGTTCGATTTTACTTGAAATCGGGTATAGGTTATTTTTCAAAGAATTCAAACAAGAATTAATCCATTAATTATATATGTTATTTGAATTTAAAAATTAATAAATTGTTCGTTATCTAAAAATTCAAAAATCGCGCCGTTTCGCAGCAAAGCTCGTAATGAAAGATACTAACAGCCGCTCTAGATGCTGCAAATGCTCGCGGAATCTATTTCAGGAACAGCGCCAATGCAGACTCAGTCTCGCGCGCGCACACACCGTCTCGATTTTTCTCCTGCGCTGCACTCCACGCCACCGCGTCGCAGAGAGAGAGAGAGACAGATCACGAGACGACCCGCGCGCCACGCCCTCGAGGAACCGCCAACTTCCGAGTAGCAGCTTTATACCTGACTTCGATTAGACAGTCAACGTACATGTGGCGCACGGATATTGTACTCCACACGCACCTAAATACTCATATACATACAGAGAAACCTACACGCACACACACACGCGCATGCACACGTAGAGGTAGACGCGGAGAGACAGGGGAGCGATGAAAGCGCAAAGAGCGAGAGACCAAGAGGGATAAGAGAGATAGAGAGAGAGAGAGCGGAGGCAGAGAACGTGACGTTGAAGGCAATGCCTGCGGAGAGCACAAAAGCTCAAGCCGCCAGCGGGGCTTTTGTCGTACTGTATTGTATGTTATGTCGTTCGCCCGTGCGAGCGCTTCTCTACCGGCTCGTGTGCAAGTGTGTGTGTGTGTGTGCAGTCACCTCTGCTTTATAATATGTATACGAGCTGAGGTAGGTATGGAGGAGGAGGAGGATCGGAACACCAATTAAACGCCGCGTCGACGCTCGATCGGAAATAGACAGCGGAAGGTTGTAAAGAGGCTTTATAGTGCACGACGCGCGCGCGCGCAAACTGAGACTCTGTGGGTATACATATATATACGCAATATCAGTTGCGCGTTATATCGACGCTCCTGTATACGCGAAAGCCTTACCGATCTAAATATATTTTAAGTATTCGATCGACTGAGTATACAACATAGAGTGAAAAATGAAGGACGAGCAAAATACCTCAACATTGAATATTTTAAGTATTGTAATGCGCGCCGCCGATCGGCCCCTCCCCCGTGCACTGTATTTGCGAATATCGCTATTTTAGCGAGGCATAGTGGATCGTTCGCCAAAATTGGTCCGACTCTGTGTGTGCAGGCTTAGATAGCATCATATATATATAGTGCTATAGCTACTATGGACGATGCAGCATCAGGGAATATTTTAATTTTGCATACACGATTTGAAAGTCATAACAGCTCTGATGATATTTTGGTTTATGCCTTTGGCTTTGGAATAATATAAATATAATTGAATGAACATCAATTTCATTTGATAGGTCGACGATATCCTTTTCTAAATGGATATTATTATACCTACAACGACATCGAGTTGATTATTTTTCTCAAGACTCTACACGTTTCCTAAGTAGAGACCTGTAGCTGACAGCTTTTCACCCTCGCTATCGAGCTGTTTAATAAATTCAAGTGCCGAAAGTGTTTTAATGGAAAGATTAAATCTTTTGACAGCCTTTTCACATAAATAAAATCATAGGAACAGCGATAACGATTGGTTCGGATCGAAAAAAGTGCCTCGATGAAAGAAAGCCAGAATCATTTTTCAATTTATACCAAGATCAATTAATTATATTTTTCCGACTATAATTATTCAAGTATATGCAGGGGACAACTCTGCACGGGCATAAAATATTATTGTAAACTCAAAGCCGTTTTGTTATGAAGTGTATCCAATGCCCAACTGACCATATTTCCTTCGTAACTGCTTGATTTATATTTACACGCGTAATAGAAGAGTGTGATCGATGTTTTAATGCATTCGTTCAAGTGACAAATTGAGCGTTTCGCTTGCCTTTGTTGTTGTTATTCATTGTCCTCGTTATTTACAAACTGTGGCGAATTTAATGGCACGTGCATTCGATGTATACATATAGGTTATATTGATACTAGCGTCAATCGAACTCGAGCGTAAATTTAGTTTAAACTGTGATAATACGCGATTATTTCTGTAAAATAGTTACGATTTAATTACGCGTGATTATATCATTTATGCAAAATTTACTCGCGATGACGAGAATCGTGCAGTTCAGGCAGAGTATGCGGACGCGGTCGAATAATATTTACGTATCGGAGTGAATTATTAGACTTCGCAGTTCGCTATAGGTGCGCGGTAATTTATAGGGTCCTTTTAAAAGTTGTTCTAAGCCTACATTGGACTCGATACATTGTTTCCAGCAGAGTTTTTGAAAACTGCGAGCCAAAAAAAATCTCAATCGTATAAATCCGTCGCGCGTGGTATTAGCTATTTTTATTGTAGGACATCGCGATATCTGCATTTAGTAATCGAGTACTCGAAATGATTGGGTGTATTCCAGCTTTATGCTTCTAAAATTATATTTGGCATGAGAATGTATTAATTAAGATCTCCTGTGAGTTTCTTTTATTTATGCCAATTTGAGTAAAGTATAGCCAATATTCATTATTCATTTATTTCGAGATCTTTAAATTTCAATAAGTAGTCCAAAATACCAAACGATCATATTCGTGTAATTCTCTTTTTAAATATTCATTTCTTTTTAAAAACATAGGACTATTCGGTAATTCCAACACAATAATTTTTCACTATTATCAGCAGGGCATTAGGGTTATTGTTATATTCATATATATATGCTGGTGACTAACGGAATCCCACTGCATTACACATAATTGAAAACCCCAAAAGATTATATTCGTCTGTTTCTTGACTTGAATTTACCTTCTACTGCGTAACCATTGAAAACTATGCTTTAAAGATTTCCTAATGAAAGAAAAACAACATACCTATATGTGGTCGTAAAAAAATCTGGATGTTGTAAAAGCCTTGCCATTAGTATACAAATTTGTTTTAACGACGAAACGATGAAATACTATGATTTTAATAAACAGAAAAAGTTATTTCGATTTATGGATTCTCAGTTTTACATATTCCATTCAGGCTTTGTAATTTATCAATGTACAAAGCTTTTACAAGCAATTTTAAAGCTACAGTTGAAAATAATTACATCGCATATGAATTTTCATTACAATTGCTTTTCACGATGGCATAGAAATATTGCTTCAAATTTTGATTGATGATATAGCAGGATACAAGAAATTATTGATTTCAAATGTTAAATTTAAATACATGATGCATGTGAAAGCTTCAATTAATTTATTTGTTTGCGTATCACAAATTTCTTCAGTACCAATATATCATGCATTATACATAGCCGCATCTTTGTTCAATATCAATCTTCAAAGACGTTTCAATAGCTTTTCTGAGATCTCTTAAACTGTTTTTTAATGATATTCCAATTTCAATTTAAAAATAGTTTCGATTACTATTTCGATTAGCTTCACTTTGAAATAGCACTGCCCTTTATTGAATTACAGATATTATTATCCCATTAAGACGACTGAGACTTTTTCACGATGATTTTCGCGTTTGCGATTCCAAAAATATCTTATAAGAAAGACAGTTTTAAAGATAATAGGTGGGGGTAAGAGCGAGATCAGCATATTTCAAATCCGGAACACTGGGTGTCGAATCGTCGGAGTCCCATGACGTTTTTATTAATTTTTTCCGGTTGCACCATTTCTTTTATGACTTTCTTTAGATCAAAGACATTTTTCTTCTCGTATACATTATGGTTTTTAAAAGACTTTTCAATGGAATGTACGTATTCATTTTATGCTTCCTTTCAAAAGAATCCGGATGGACACTTTTTTTATATAAATACGTTTATAAACGCTATAATTTATTTGTATTTATAGATCTGTACGTTGTTAGAGAATGAAAATAAAAGTGGATTTCTAAATTTTGTTTTCTATACTCCAATGTTTGTTTGTATTTTAAAAAGCTACACTAATATTACAGAAAAATATTGGCCTGGTGCCGTCGTGCATCAAACCTTTCTGGATTTTACATTCTACATTTATACGTATATTTACTATTACTTTTGCAATAGGTTACTTAAAATCGCCAATATCTGAAAAAGAACTTTCATATTATTATGACAAAATTTCTTAACAAAATATTATTAAATATGTCCACAAAATTAACAATGCAGATAATTTCCACTAATTTTTATTTTAATCAAATTAATAACACAACATATTTAAAATATAAATGTATATAAAATAATTTACTGTTGATCATAAAATGAACGACATTCGACTATTGAAAATTGCCTTTATATAAAAAATATTATTTTTAAATCTATATGTTTTTCAGAAATACTCTCTAAATTACAGAATCTCTGAAAGGCCAATATATGTTCGATTTAATCTGATTTAAATAAAATAAGTTATATATAATAAATTAAATTTGCAAATGTAGTTTTAGTATCATACACAATTTCACATAATTGAGTGCAATAAATATTCTGGAATATTTAGAATAATGGGATTTTTCAATTCAATAGCTCTATATGCACTTCACGTGATGATTTTAATTAATATCGCCCGCATTTTTTATCGATTCAGATTTATTTAAATTATTTATTCTTCGTTAATCCACGGATCAGTGTAGATTAAGCCACCGTTAAGAAACAAAGTAGATTAAAGTGTGAAAATACGATTTAAATCCAAGTGCCTTTTGCGTATATAACTTAAATCCATCATCCGAATAACGAGTTTCGTTCTACTCGACAAATTATATCATCGATTTAAAAAAAGTCTCCATTATGCTTGCATTAAATTCAAAACTACGCGAACATTTCATACTTCGCACAACGTACAATTGCGCGAAGGCCCTAGTTTTTTTTTCTATTTCAAGCTTCTCACCGAATATTTGATACTTTGTCCGCCTGCATACACACGTTAACCTTATATAGCGCTCTCATTTATTATACCGTCGCGTACATTCCACACTGGCTTCTTTTTTTATTCATCCGAAGAATTCTCTTGGCCACTGGCGTATGTAGAGATGTGCACCTCTGTCGCTCTTAACCCTCGTGTACACGCTGCAAAATGGGTGAAGAAGAAGAAGCGTTAGAAGAACGAAACGCTTTTCCTGCTCCCAACTTACAGAGACTATTTCCTCGTCTACCTCCGCTCGGCTCTGAATATTCTTATTCTATTTTTAAGGAGGCCCGCGTGTAGCGCATCGCAGTTGTATAAGACACACGCGGGAAAAGACACACGACCTGGTATACGCCGAGACTTGTGTACCTGCACACCGTTTACGCCGCTCTCCGTTTTTCTACTTCGCTTGACTTTTTTTTTATATATATGTACATATCTATGTATGTTGCGCGTCTCTCGCGGGACTCGCTGCCGCACTTCGCGAGAAAGAGTCGAGCGTAAATGAAGCGCGACAAGACCCATCGCGACGTTTTTATTGGCGTCATTTTGTTTGATGCTCGCGGCTGGGCTTCGGCATGTGCCATGCGCGCGTACATAAGAGCTACGAGAGAGAGAGAGAGAAAATGGAAAAAAAGACTGCATGCAATTTATATGTTTGTGTGCGCTCGTAATGAGACACCTTCGGAAAATTGAGACTTTTTGTTCCTCCGGCGCGTTTACCCGCCGTAAGTGTGATTGCTGCAGCGACACGCGCCTCGCACGGAATTGGCCTGGGTTTTTAAGCTCAAAAAGACAATCACTTTGAGACGCCCGCGTCCATTCCAATATTGCATATGAATTCGAAATTACGGACATTACGTGTCCTCTGCTGCGAAGCGGAGCTTTACTTCGAAACTGCGTGTAAATAACGATGAGAGATTGCGCAACGCTTCCTTAACCAAGTCGACACTTTTTAAATACCCATTAATATTAATTGCAATTAGAGTAAGTGTCTTCAATAAGGTTTTATTTTAGAAAAGAAAATAAACAATGGAAAGTCGGGAGGAAAAGTGTGCAGCGCTCACGCGTATATAATAGATGCGTAGGGCACGGCTCATCGGTTGGCTCGCTCGAAGCTCTGCACGTCCACAAAGGGACACCAGACGAGAGCCGCAAACAGCAGCGCGGCACTTTGGCGCAGTGCCGCAGACCCCAATAAGATTTCGGCTCTTGAATTCGCTAAGCGCGGACTCATGGGGAGTGTAAGGGTATATAAGCGTGCGAGAGAGAGCTGGCATAGAAACAAACTTGGAGAAAGTGAGAAAACTTTGTTTTTGGTGTAAGGCGCACACGACTGCTTTCTATGGGGTGAGAGGCAGAGGGGCAAACGCTCTGCGTCTAATTACGAATGCTCGGCTGCTTTCGAGGCCCGCAGCGACCACGGGAATATACTCGGTGGGCTTAAATTAAGCCCTCTCGAACGATAAGACCTCGACCGGCGACGAAAGTTGAGAAGAGAAAGAGAGAGAGAGAGAGAGAGAGAGAGAGAGAGAGAAGGACAGCGGAAATGTTTCCGATATCCTGCCTATACATGCGCGGCATTTTTATCTATAGTGTGTAGCGATGGGTTTACGGGTAGTGAAGATCGTTGCTTGTGAAATAATGGATAACTCGTGGATTGTGAGTACTGTTTTTTTACTTGGATATAAAACGATTTTGCGCAGTTACGAGCAGAGTGATCGATATGTGCGCGCAGACAAGCTTTGCTGCAGCAATCGCGAGGAGTTTGCTTTTTTGCTAAGCGTTTCATTTTTTCCTTTTGGCAGCCGAGTCCTGATTGATACGCGTGCGTTAGTTTCTCGACAAGTGGATGTCCGTTTTCGACAGCTGTGTGATGAATGAATTTTGAGCTGATTTGATTTTTTCTGTGCTCGTTGCCAAAGAGAGAGAGAGAGAGAGGGGGGGACTGATAGAGTAGGAAATGCGGGAGAATGTCGATGAGAATCATTTCTTTGTTGCACTTCCGATAACATAATATACGATTTACAAATTATGGATTACGATTACTATGCTTCCCCGGAGAGGAAGCTTTGTACCGATGAAAATATAATGATTTTCTCAAGGGCTAAAAAAATTTTTTTACACATTATTAAAGAAGTTAAGTGTCAATGAATTAGCAGCAGATTTTGAATTTTACATTTCATAAGTAAATTAAAATACACTATATTGTAATATAGAATAAGCTATATCATGGATTATTCAGTAAAAAATAAAAAATTTATACTGACTTCAGTTTTTTAATATCAACGATAGAACATTTTTTGAGCCATATTTACGCAGTGAAAGAGGAAATTACTTTACAGGTAAAGACAATTTGACTTTTAATAAGATTAGAATTTAATTCAAACCGAAGGTATGCCTTGAATTCGTGAGATACACTAAAATTCAAGCTTAATTATTTCAAAAACCAGGTAACCCACATTTTCCATACAAATTCACGGAGGAAATTGCATAAAATATAACGTACTCCGTCGGCCGTAATGAATAAAGCAAATTCTTTTTTCTTAATAATGTAATGAACAGAAAAAAGAAGAAACATAAAGCCATTAGGCTTCGTTAATAAAATAAAAGGTGTCGCGCAAGCCGAGGCGCGCTCAGAAATGTAAAAACTTTTAAGTAGAACTAGACAGAGACCATTCAGACCGAGTCGCGGGTTTTCATAGCGTAGATACCATATACTTTATTTCGCATAAACTTAACGCCATTTTTAAAATTACAGAATCACCGATACTTATTGTGTCACGTTCATAGGCGTAGAAATTCGCTAATATAAAAGTTGGTACAATAATTATAGTTCGATCCATCCCCAAAAATAAGTAGATAACAAATAAAGATATTCCATGCCCGGGGAAAATGTTATTGGGTACGAAGCTTTCACGTGAAAATATTCATCTGATTATGCAGGATTTAGCTCTGCTCTTATGTAGCTGTACACGAAAAGATTTATTGGGTTTAGAGATGAACCCGAGGGACACAGATAAAAAGCGTCGCGACTTTTAAAATTTACATTTGCACGCCTATAGACTTTATAATAAAGAACAAAAAAAGCATAATCTATAAATATAATTATTCATAATAAATATAACTATTTGTAGAACATACCACACATAGCACACATTCACATACACGGTATACCTGATAATATATTTACAAAACATTTTTTTCATTTAATTTCGTCCGATCCATTACATAAAACCGATTTTAGTTTACAGTCAAATGCATATATAAATTGAAACATTAAACGAACATTTTACAGCTCGAGCTAATTTTATATTTAATTTCGCATCGTAATTCAAAAAATTATTATAACAACGAAAGAAACCCCGTGTTTCTTTCGGATGTACACCGATCCATTCATAAACCAAAAATATCAATAGAAAAAAGAAGAATCGCATATGTTCATTCATAGCGAAGAGCAAAGTTGAGACCGGGACAAGAGGGCACACAACGACGAACGAAAAATAAAGAAGCAGCGGATATATAGAAGCGGGGTGAAATAGTGCAGCCAACGGAACTACACGTGGGTACACGGGTCTATATGTACAAGCAATATAACTGAATTCGGGGAGCGACGTGGCGAATATACGCAGACAGCGGAAAGGCGATAGGCGATTATTCGTGTCACGTGTGCGGGTCGAGTGGCGCGCGATCGAAAATCAATGGAGAAAAGGCGAATCGCGTGTATCAACCGCGTTTATATATACACCGTCGAGACAAACGAGGAGGTGAGCCGCATTCCTTTCTTTTTAAACCGATGTACCTTCTATGTGCATGTCGACGCCACGCGGCCAATATATATTGGGGCGATTGATGAGAATGCTGATAATAGGCTGAATGATAAATTGTGTGCGACTTCGTATTTATTGCGCTTGAACCGTGTGCTAAAATTCGGTGTGTTCAGTTTCAATTCAAAGTAACGATATATAGGTGTGAGAAGAGGTCGAACTCATTGTAATCCATTATTCGTTTTGTTGTGCATGTTTAATTTTATAATCTTTTAACGTTTCGCGGAACGATGATGTGAAATGATAAAATAATCATTTTCGTGTCGAGATTAAATTTTCACATACAATGTGCGATCCCCCTTTTACATTCAATAATTATAAACTTGAAATGAGTTGAAATTGTGCGTGGTAGATCAAATGCAGAGTAATAATGTCAAGGGTTTTTTACGAGTGCGCTTTACGAGTAAATTCATATCTTTTCGCGATCATTGACGGGATAATGGAGCACATTGAGTTTATTTTTTCGATTCGAGTAATTAACAGAGTCACATTTGATTTGCAGGTATTGACACTCATTTATTTGAGTATATATATATACTTAATATTTTTTTTTTTCCATTTCCAAAAAGGGCGATCGAGTGAAAAGCCTCTCGCCACACAGAAACTCAGTCGTTCAGCGATCGAATTATGCAGCGTAAACGGCTCTTTGTAAGATTTTGGAAAGCATCTCGAGCGCGAAAACCAATTAAACGGCTAGGCAAAGAAGTTAATAAATTCACGAGAGAGTCTCGACAAAAGGCCGGAGAAACACGAGCGCGCGGACCAAAGTAAAAGGAGGAGGAAAATTCATTTATTTCAAGGAAACAGGAAGAGTCTAGAGGTTGCGTTCTATACGGGCCTCTCTACATATATATATATACATATTGCAGAGAGTGCGAGAGACAGAGACAGAGAGAGAGAGAGAGAGAGAGAGAGAGAGAGAGAGAGAGAAGCTGGCAAGGAGCCTTGGTCGTCGCCACAGTCACGTAGAATTTCGGATACAAAGTTGCTGGAAGCCGCAACACGTGACGGAACGTTTTAACTAGCGTATATACGTATATAGAGGCAGCGCAGCGGGTCGCGAGTATTATGGAGTTATGATGGCGCGCTAAGTGAAACAAACGCGCCCAGCTTCGCTCGGGTTAATTTTGGATGCCGCGATTGTTTTCGGTTCAGCAGCGCCGGCTGGGAGTATGTGTGTGCCTGCATAGTATAGCAAAGGCATAGTACCGAGTGCGAAGGTATATTGTTTTCAGTTTGACTTTGTGTACAATAATCCGTGTGAAAATCGGTTGATGAATATATACCGAGGCGAGCGCGTGACTGTAAAGTTTTACTTGTCGCGTCGTGTGTATATGATGTGGGAATGTTATACTAAGTTTCGCGCGAACCGATTTCAATCGATGTTCATATTGCGTGATATCGTATTTCAATGAGCGTATATAATTTAGAGATGATCGTTTCGATTTACTGTTGGCGATTCTGCGGACAATAATGTTTAAATTTGTTTGGGGGTTTTATACAGATACCTAATTATAACGGTAGTGCATTTGCGAACTTTAGTTAGCTGGGTTATTTGTTATTCAGGTCACGTATAAAATAATTGAATTTTCATTTTCTATTATAATTCAATTGTGCTCCATGTAACTGCACTCCTGAGATCAAGCGTCCATTTTAACAAAGTTAACGGCTTACCCGGGATCATTTGGGCATTTAGTTCAGAATTAGACGACAGAATTTACATTTGCCGAGCATTGACAATTAATTTCTCATTTAATTTTCCCTATATTTATTTTATAAAACTTGTGCTTCTGTAAAGAGAAACGATTAAAATCAGAATATTGTTTTATAAGTGCTGATTATAAAGAATGCGTTGTTATATATACCTTAAAATTGATTAAAATTAAAGACACACCTCGAATGACACACTTGTCTCATCGCTATATACTTTCGCTCGGTTTACCCTCGTCCTCTTATACTCAAGTTTTTCACATAAATTTTTCATGTCCTCGACAACTTCTGCGCCTTACCTACTCTCCAGGATGCGCGACTTGCATTTTTCCAAGTTTTATAGAAAAAGTGGCTTGAAAGTATAGTGTAACAGAATTTTATTTTAAAGACTGGACTATATATATAAGGACCAAACAGTTATTAAAAATTTTTCCGCCGGAGAAATTGTGCGCCCTTCTCCTCTGTAAAAAGATTGCAGCAAAAATATTATTCTTTTAATTGCCTTCGCTCTATATATAAATATATATATATACATCCACCCATCTATCGTAGGAGCTTTAATTAATATCTCCATTGTTTCGATAGCTATTCAAACAATTCCCTACATTTTAAAACTGTAGAAAAAAAGCTTTAACAGATGAAATCGTTCACATTCATTCTAAAATAAACAAGAATAACGTTCAAATTATACGACGTGCAGTCTTACTCGTTACATCAAATATCAATGGGAATACATATGATATACATGTGAGCAAGGCTACACGGAAAAAAATCGCAAGCAGAGTTTCATGAACTCATCAAGCAAGATGTGATTGACGGTTATAGAACATCTACAGAACTAGTTCGGTAAATTTTGCTTGATCAATCGAGTAAAAGAAGTTAGGCATACTTTACCTAGCCAATCAAGTAATTATTGCTCGCTTGAGTAATAAACTTGAGAAAAATGTTTAATTTTCTGCGTTTTATTTTTTATTTTTAATATAGTACATTATATAAGGTAACGATAAGTATATAATAATCATTTACAAAATGTACCTTGTACTTTATTTTATTTTATTTTATTTTATTTTCTGTCGCTTGCCGCTGTAGTTGTTTATACCGTGTGATATGTACATAGCAACCGACAAGCGTATTTAATACACAGGGTGTACAAATTCGGAAAATATTGAATATAAAATTAGGACTTATAAATTAAATAACTCGAAAAGTTAATGTTTACATTTTAGTAAAAGAGAGTGCATTATACACACTCGCGATTGGAAGAAGGCAAAGTAATCTTTGCTTGATTATTTAGGCACTTTGTATTTGACTGTTATTTCAGTATGTATTACCGACTATTTTCAGTAACATTTGCCGAATAATTTCAATACAGTTTGCTTAATTTCTGCTTCAGTGTAATCTGCCGAGCTAAATTAAGTAATGTTTGCTTGCGATTTTTTTCCGTGTAATAAAATCGTTTTCAAAAGCTTCGCTACTCAAGTCAATATAGCTCAATTTCACTAGCAAACTTTCTATTCTCCGACTCTTACGTAAAGTGTAACAGCAGCACACGTATGTAGCCAAAACCGCTGAGCGTCAAGGCACGCGCACGCACATTAACTAAAAATCTGCTCTGCAGGTATGTACACGTGTCATCTCGTGCAGTACAGGCGAAACTCACGTCGCGCAAACTTTTCCTCATCAACCCGCAGCCCCATACCTAAACGCGCTCTCTATAATATAATATTCAAACTCGCACAACACACACACACACGCACAGGTTGAGTGCAAAAACTTGTTTCATCAGTATAGCGAAGCGCACCATGCCGCGCGCGTCACTCCAAAATAATTGACTCTCTCCGCCGACACTGCCCCCCCCCCCCCGAAAAAAACGAGGACAAAAAATAAAGAAGAATCGCTATACGACCTCGTGGGAGAGAAAAAGATGTGCGCGTATGTACCGTCTTCGCAAAATACATGGCGAGAGGGAGAGAGAGAGAGAGAGAGAGAGAGAGAGAGAGAGAGAGAGAGCTGTGCATCAACAGCAGCAGGGGAAGGAAGACAGGGCAAGCTGCTCGGCTGAAGTATGCGCGCATTCTACTAGTACTCTATACGGTATATACCCTGGAAGGTAGCATATATAGGGTCGCAGGAAGAGAGCGAGCAAGGGAACGAGGTGAAACAACGCACGCCAAGGCCTCTCCCGCAGTATCATCGCTCGCATACTGGCGCAACTCACTCCCGCGCCTCGCAGCCTGCACTCTGGTATCCACGCATACTAGGAAGAAAAGCAGCTGTCTATAGTCCTCCTGGAGGCGGTTCTCTCTCTCTCTCTCTCTCTCTCTCTCTCTCTCTCTCTCTCGCTCCGCTCACACGCCCCATTATCGCAAGCCTATAATAGCATTACAAGCTTCGGCTGCAGCCGACCGTACACGCACGCGCGTACGCAGTCGATGTAACAAGGGCGAGCTGCAAAACGCTGCATGCTATTGCATTATACCGTTGCAGGCTGCAGTGTGCACCGAGATACATTGGCTCGTGTGCGCGCGCCTGCCCGACCCGCCTGTATAAACTGCGAATTAGCCTTTGCCGATACACACACGCACACAGGGAAAAGGGGCTATACTTGCGCCTAAACTGTTGCGATTTATCATTCGAGACGCGCGCGAATACTGGACTTTGTTCCGTGCCTGCGACGGGGGAGAATTCGCTACAGTGTGTGTGTGTGGAGAGAGAGAGAGAGAGGTCCGTGCGTGAAATTTTATCGGGCGCCAAGTTTACGATTAATTTAGGAAGGATTTAGGAGAGGGAGAGAGAGAGAGAAGGAATTGGAAGTTTGCCCTGGTGCGCGTGTTATGGGAGCTTCCACTGTCGTTGCACACTAACTATTCTTCCTTTTAAACGGCAGATTTGGGTCGCGAGAGAGGGAGAGAGAGAGAGAGAGAGTAGGGGAGAGTTGCTCGGGCTATCGGGAACTTATATGCGAGGCATGCTTCGGATTTCGTTGCGGGAAGCTTGGTCCGCGCGCTGCTTCCAGGCTTCTTGCCGACCGCCGTGTATCAAACGAGCGCACAAAGTTGCCAAGTTCAAAGTTGTAGGGCTGCTACTGCTGCTACTGCTGCTGTTGCGTTTCTCTCTTAGAGTGCTGATTTCTTGAGATGATTGTATATATGGCTTTGGGTATTTTCCTTGGCATTTTATATGGTGGAAAGACGTGATGTACGTGGGGTGGAAACATGGAGTTTTCCAAGTGGGTTAAGTATGGACGAGCAGTGAATCGTTCGTGTCTTTATTGAATATCTGCCGGGAGAATTACCGATTTGAATATGAGCAGTGAACAATTTATGATTGGGATATGCGATACGCTAAAGTAGAAATTAGTGTATTTTAAAATTATAACGACTAGCCATTAATGTCATCGTTATGTATGACAGAAAGTCAAAGTTGAAATGGTGAAATGCAATATTGTCTTTTTCATCTCCTCATACAGAAGATTCGATGTAATTGTGAACTATTGTATTATATATCTGAAAATTTAATGATAGTATTGCGCAGTGCAGATCATTATCAGAAATATTTCAGAGAAAATAATGTACTAACTAAGTTAGAAGTTTATTGTAGTTTGTAACACCCGCAAGTGTTATCAAGATAAATTGAAATATCGTTATCTGAAAATAATAGATAAAATGAAAAAGTATAAGTTGAAAAATAAAACATCTGAAGTAAATATTGGTTTTAATATTTAATTAAATTAGTATTGTTTGATCAAAAATTAAAATAGCATAATTCAGAAAGGTGAAAGGATAATACTTAGCCGTATTAATTTAAGAAAAATATAAAATTTAATTATTTAATCAAAATAAAAAAGATAATAACGAATTCTGAATTTTGTACTATAAATATTAAGCGAACAAATTGAGCGAAAATAAAATCTATTCCCTTCTCACTCTCTCCTCTCTTTCAGCTCTCACGTTAAGCGAATATACAGTTTAATGCAAACTATATCAAACCCGTGAGAGCTCTGAAGCTTCTAGTATAGCAGCAGAGTTCGGTCTCTCGCGGCAAGCTCGGAGAACATTGCGTTATCCAGTGATCCCGCGGCGCTTCTAGCGCACCTCTAGCTGGGTAGAGTAACACGGAGTTACCCACCTAACCTGGCCGGGTGACGTCCAAATAATTTTCCCACTACCCAATAACATCGAAGCCGCTTGTGGACGAATTAATGCAGTACGCGCTTCCCCATTTACGGAGTGAGCTTTGCTCCGGCCAACTAATTTTTTCCGGCCAACTAATTTTCCGATGCGCTCTTTATTTTCTCCAAGACATTGATACAGTCTGGGGCGAAAATTTAATAAGAAAACGCTTACGATAACAGTAACTGGGTATGAACCGTTACACGAATCCTCCTTACGAGAATCTTTTGGATTCTTGAGCGAAACAGGGCAAGTAACATAAGTGCATTACAAGTTCCGGAAAGAGAATACTTATAAGAAGAATCTTTTAAACTATCTTTCTCATAATTCGAGCAAAGAAAAATAGTTTCAGACTATATGCAATAATGTTTTTAATTCTATCGTAAATGGAACTAAAGAAAAATAGCGCAATTACAACAATTACGTGGTAAACGAGTTTGACATCCTTATAAAATAAAAGACAGGGATAAATTTTTTTTATATAGCGATAACTTGAAAATTATCGTTTATCTTTTTCATTAGAAATTGTTTGAGCGAAAGGAAGATAAACGCAGCTTGGCAAAACCAATACGGTTTGTTCTCGATTCGCCAACGTCAAATATTGAAGTTCAATTTCAAACGTTTTCACGGGAACCTTAAAAAGAGTTAAAGGGATTTTCGATTGGCTGCGAATTTGAAATTCCAACCTCGATCGAGATGGAGGAAAACACGAAAACTCGCGTGGGCATCGCGGGTAACTCGGTTGTACACAGAAGTGCACCAGGCATGTATATCAAATATTGAATTAAATTTTCTATAAAAATCAAATAGTAAAGATTTTACGTCGCATTTCTTTTGCCCTCTTGTGTACTACGAAACTTTCTCATTATACACTACTCTACACTATAATTTTACCTCTGTATTTCCAAAAAAGTGAAATGCCTGTTTATCGAGTTACAGTCGTCCATCACTCGTTCATCGAGCGTTTATTCAATGAGATGGTAAATTTCATGAATTTTATGTATTTATTGTAACAATCGCAACCGTTATACATATACATTGCAGGCATAAGTGTATTTGTTTACACCCATGACGCGGAGAATTTGGTTCGACGCGAACCTCAACAAACATGCGATTACGTCGTACATCTTCCTGACAGCAGAACGCCTACTACAATGTTAGTAATTTCTCCATGCGCCATTTGTAGCATTAGTGAAGCGCGAATAAAAAGTAGGCTTCCCGTCCTAGTCTCCTGTGTACAAATATATCCGATTCTTCGTTTAAACATTTTTAAAAAGCACTTCTTTATTCGCTCTACTTAGCTCAGTTTTGTAACTTTTCGATTAAAATCGCTGCATGTATTAAATACATAAAATTCAAATAAATGACTTTAACGTTTATCTTATCAACTTATACAAATAGCACAACAATTAACCAAGTAAATGTTGAAATTCAACAAATTATACGTGCAATATTAAATCGGTATTTTTAAAAGTAAACAAGATTTTATCGAAATGCAGTAGACCCTTTCTCTCCAGCAAATGATTTTCCCGCATAATTAACGATCGACAATAAATCTCCATACAAGACAACAGTTCACCCGGTAGATTTCATACGACACGCACGACTGCCTCGCATTGCCCGCCGGAAGGAAGTAATGCTAAGTATACACGCAAAATACGCGAAGAAGAGAACAACAAGCAAAGGGGAAAAAGTACATCAGAAGCCGCAAGAGTCGCGCACTACGGCAAAGAAACGCATACACAATGCGGTGCCGCACCCGTGGAAAAAGCCCATCAATTTCTAGCCCAGTAGGTTGGAATTTATCGCGACAGCGCCAGAAATCATACGTGCGAACTTCTAAGTGAGCATAAAGTCGACTTCCTTGTACGCCGTCGTCGTGGCCCGAGGCTGCGGTGTATATACTAGTTCTATAGTACGCACTCTCTCTCCCTCTCTCTGTCAGACATGCACGCTTTATCAAATAATATTCATTTCGCGCTCGGGCATGCGTGTAATATAAACATGGCTGCAGGGGACTCACTTCATATACATACACACACACACACACACACGGGAAGAGAGAAGAAACTTTTCTCTCTGCAGTAAAGGAGCATAAAAATCAAATCCTCACCCGTGCAGTAGTTCCCTTCCGTCATCCGTGGAGCGGTTTAAGCTGGCGAGGCCGAGAGCGATGCGCTTAAATGCTCGGTAAGACGTTAAGCGATTTCGCTCGTCCGCAGCTCCGGGGCGATCATAAAAAATAAAAGGAAGAGGAACGAGTTCGTATACCGCGCGCATAGCTCGGTTTCATTTGCATTGCTTTACCGCGATCCTCTATTCCGATCCCCCACCCATTCGTATTTCCCAGGCTTTGACCTACTTGGAATATAAGAAACGAGATATATTCAAAATTACAAAGCACGTATTATATATAATATATATATATATGTGTGTGTTTTTCTTATTCGTCGTCGACGTGTATGCGCGATACGGGTGTGACACTCGTCGGCTCGTGCGTTTGAAGGTGTGAGAAATTGCCTTTTTGCTCTCTCGCTCTTGCACGTACAAGCTCGCTTTGGAGGAGGCTGTTTAAAATCTGAGGATGAGAACGATTATATTTGCGTATGTATGAGCTTCTACCATCCTTTCTTTCTTTTTTTTTCTTCGCGTCTACGCGATTTGCAGTATTTCAATTTTTATTAGCCCGGCCGTGTATAATAATTTGTAAGTCAAGAGGAATGTGTCGCGCTGGAAAATCGCGAACAGCTTTTACCGCATTGAAATGGTTTTCGGTTGGATTCGCGAAGAGGAACAAGTGGTTTTCCGGCTACATGCTCCATACAAAGTGATTGTAAAAAGTTTCAGCACTAGCAACAGTAAGAACGTCGAGCAATGTTTTATTGTATACATGCAAAGAAGCCGAAGTTAAAGACTAATTAACGTAACAAAGAATTGTTTTAGAAATCTATAGTCGGTTCTCACTTAAGAAAACACAAACTTATATTTTTGGTGTTTACATTTATTCAATGGTACAATAATGCGTTATACGCAAAATGATTTTTCATTTCATTGAACCAATTAGTACAATGACACTGCAGCGAATCTCTTAGAAATGATTATACATTTTATAAATAGATATCTGGAAAAAAATAGAAACAAAAACATTTTCACCTTTATAATGAATTATTACTAATTATTATTAAAGTAAAATACAGGACGATGAGAAGACAATCCTAATTCCAATCTGCCAAAAATATAAAGGACAGGCTTAACGCGCAAAAATCATACCTTAACAAATACAAAACCCTCTTTTTTTTTCAAGCGCCAAAACTATTATCACAACGCGAGGCTTGAACAATGAATGCCATTGTCCAATGTACTACCGTTCAAAACCAAATATCCCGACACGACTTGCACGTACACATTGTTCTAGCCTTCCATCGAAATTTCTCTATTCCATTGGTATTTCATTGCGGCTCCGGCGGCGCTACGTGAATATAAGAATTTTTTAATTTTACCCACGTTTTCCTCGACTATACTGGCTCCTCCTCTACACACATATACATATTCCCAGTAGTATTTTACTCCTTCCAAACTCACATCGACCGTCGTCTACTCTGAATACTAAAATTTTCAATTTCTCCGATGCTCGCACGTGCGTTTATTGCTACATATACAGCGACACGTGTGTATAAACGCGGACGCGCGCGTAGGTGTGTGACGGAATCGTGGCGATAATTTACAAGATTTTTCGTCCCAACGTCTTATCGACGTAAATAAGAGTGTGTGACCGGGAAGGGCCGGGATATAAGGAGTCCAATCGAGCAAAACTCTGCCTCGGCTTCTCGCCCTCGTCATTATTTTTAAGCTGGAAATTCTCAGCTCATTTCTGTAAGCCCACCTCCCCCAATGGTCTTTCGTCGCCACTCGAATTTTTCCGTCAGCTTTGTCGCGCTCTTTCTCTCTCTCACTCTCTCTCTTTCTTTCGCTCTTCTTCCTCTTCCTCTCTAGAAAAATTCCAATTACCAAAGAATCCCGACCAATCGCGCAGAAGTACAGTCCTACATTCTTAGAATTCGTCTGTGTATGTGTGGGTGTGTGTGGGGATGTGAGTCTGAGTTTGCGTTTGGATGAATTCTTGAAACGTCTCTATGTATGTGTGTATGTGTGGTGCATGTGCAAGAGAGTTTGTGTAAAAAACCGTGTGCACTCTGACAAGAAAGCGAAAGGGAGGAGAAAAAGGTACGAGGTGAATAAAGAGAAAAAGCGAAGTTATACTTTGCCCTTTTCGTGGAAGCGTATATATACATACGCCTCAGCAGAGGACTTAAATAAGCTCTCAAATGCACGAAATGTTTGGAGCAAATTGGCGATGCTGATTGTCAACCTGTGGCATTTGACGAAGATTCGAAGTAACTAGAACTTGTTGAATGCAGTCCACTGTATTTTATCATTTTCTGGAATTCTGTGACGAATGCATTAGTATATAGTTAAAAGTTTTTATCGTTGTCTCCGCATAGAAGAAATGGAAAATAAGGAATAAATGCTTACACACCGCTTGATTTAATCAACATTTTAACGTTCAAATCTTTTAACAATTTATAAGCTTTAATTCTGTATTTGCATAGCTTTTAAGCCACTTTAATGATAAAATAAACGGAATGTAAATATTTATACGTTTTTATGTTCATATACTCTACATAGGAATGGAGCTTTAATTTTATGCGTCTTATATACTATTTTAAAAAAGCTCAATTTGAATTTTTTTGTCTTTTCTCAAACGTAAAGAATCTACTTTGTAACAACAATGAAAAGGTAAATTTGAATGAACTTTGTATGATGCATACTTTATTAATGAACGTATTTCACTGTTCTTTCAAAAGAAGTCTATAATATACGCTTTTTATACTCGAAATAGCGCCTTATTAGTTCCCTTAAACCGTGTCAAAATTTTCAAAATTGCAGAGTAGACGCAGGCAAGCACTCATTTCATATTTTTTCACCGCCATGTCAAACCGACATTGAGTAATTTAAAATAGAAATTTAAAGATTTTTTTGGTTTATATTAAGGTTCTCCTAAAGAAAACCATATTCCTGCAGTGACTTTGATTTCGATAGATAGAAAGAAAGTATTTTGAATAGATTCCTAGATCAAAAGTATTTTTAATAAGCTTTCAATAAATATATGATAAATCACCAAAAAGTACCAATAAAATAGAATGTTCGTATTATTTTGTAATTGTAAAAATAAGTAATAATTACAGAGTACAAACTTTCGACGTGGGTTTTGGCATCGGGCTAAAAACGAAACCCTCGTTATTTTGATTTGCGCGAATTATACATATCAGTTACTCATGAAATATAAGCGAGCAGCGGTAAGCTTTTTGAAATGTACGTTTGGAGCTTGATTTAAATGGAAAATGAGAAAATTATTCGAGAGTTTCATTTCCTATAAATTACGAAAAAGATGGATAAACGAGGTGCAAATTTCTTCCTCATTTATATACGGGGAAAAAGAATTCGGTATGAATTGAATACTCGTCTGACCACATTGGGCCTTTTCTACTTTGATAAGTGTACAAATGCTTTGTTCCATTGAAACGCATGAACCTTGATTTTTATGAAAATTTTAATATTTCATCAAATGATATCAAAAGAAATATATTTTATTTTATCAGAATTAAAATCCAATGTACATTTTTTTCATTTTACAGCTTATTAATTTAGTACTACATTAATTATTTCACAATGCTGTAAAAAATTTGATTGTAGCTATGACGCCACATTTTTTAAAACGTATATAATTAAATTTAGAACGAAAATAAAATTTTAATTGTAATAATCATCAAAGGCTTAATTTATTATTAATTAAATTTACAAATTATTAAAAAGAGATGTTCACATATCAAAGAATGTAGGTATTACAAATAATTTTCGTTGAAATGGTTATAAATACATGCAATATTAACTGCATTATTAAATCTTTATTAATATTCTTCATTATCTAAGTCATAAATACCTTTCAACACGTTGAATAACGATAAAATGGTTATTCCAAATCTTCAGGAAACATGAAGCGAATGTATAAATATACCTATACTGAACCTTTTTGGGGAACGCTAATCAGACACTTTAGCCACTGATGGGGATAATAAAGCCTTCAATTGTCTCTGCAAAATAACTCCCGCGCGCAACAAAGCGACCAACGATAGAGTCCAAAATCACAAAGCAAATGAACGACAACTAAAGAGAAACCCGAATATTCACTTTGCTCCAAATGATGCTCGTTTTACCTACTTCCTTCCACGTACACACACACAACTAACACAAATAGATCCGACACGCGAACCACTCACATGCATTAAGCATCTCTTGGGTATGTTTTTCAAAGTCTTCTGGCATGACCGTATATATATGTGTTACAGGGCGGACGATCGGTTAAATCCGCTATATATATATATATACACGTAGTATCCGCCGAGAGATAAAACATCGTGGAGTGTAGGATCGCAGCTGCAGGACCGAAAGGGAACAGAGGCGTCCTTAAGGAGCGCGGAGAGGAAAAACAGCGGCGACAGCAGCTGCTTAGGAGAAAGAGAGAGAGAGAGAGAGAGAGAGAAAAAAGGGCCGAGCAAAGAAAGAGGAGCGATAATGAAAAATGGCACGAAGCAGTGCCGCGGGCACTGGATATAAAGTGCACTCGGCGCGAAAGTAGCGAGAGTGCGCAGGCCGCGACTGTCTCGAGTGTGTCTCCCAAAAGTGTAAATTCCATGGTCTCGGCCAGGAATTAGTGTGTGTGTGTGTGTGTGTGTGTGTAAATCGCGATATAAGAGCGAGATAACGTGGAGCACGCCGTTGACGAAGGAAGAATAGGTGGAGCCAATGAGCCGTGCGACACAGTACGTTGAAAGTGGCTGAAAGCGCGAATCGAATGAGATCGGGGCCGGGGGGTAACGAGAAGAGACCGATGAAAAGTGCGCTGTAGGAATGCGGGCAGCAGCCACAGCAGCGATACGAGGAAGGATCGAATTTAATTTAAATCTCATTATTGCCCGAAGCTCGTCATCGCGTCCGTTCTTCGTGGGCCACGGGTCTTTTAATGAGGACTCGGAGTGGGATCGACGGCCGAGGCTAAGCGCGACGACGGCGACGAGCGATGATAGAGAGAGAAAGGCACACAGCTGGAATTATTTTTGCCGCTCGTCTGATAGAGAGTGTAGCAAGTGAATTAGAGGGATGGCCGGGGGAGGAGGGGGAGGGGGGTGTGAAACGACTCGATTTCGCGAGAGCTCTCGATTTTCATCTCACAGTCTCTCTGTGTAGTCCCACCCCCTTTTTTACGATATTCCGAGTGGTTTCGGCGACAAAAAATATCCGAGTAAGAGAAAGCAAGAAAAAGAGACAGAGAGAGAGGGAGAGAGAGAGACAAGAGGAGAATTGGAGGGATCAAAGTGGTACGAGATAGGAGAGAAGGGTAAATCCGATGATAAGGGGAGATTTAAGGATCACTTGATTAGCGAAATCGTTTAAGGGGCAGACGTGGAGTAGGGGGACGGGGACGGGGGGGGGGG
>UELU01141166.1:24358-41477 GCA_900490025.1 Megastigmus dorsalis
GGGGGGGGGGGGAGAATAGTGAAGCGCTTGAAAGGTAGATTAGAGAGGGATGCGTGCACACGGCCGTCCTTTATTAATAGAATAAAAGGCGGAAAGTATACGCGGATTATTGCACATGGCCGGGGAGTGAAACCGTTCGGCCGCTAGTGCGAAATTCTTTTTTTTTTCCTCCTCGTCTGCATCTGACCGGTCGATCGATATCCTTTCCCCCCTGTACATATACCTATTATACATATCGAGTGCGCTCGCGAAAAAGTACTTTTAATCAATTTTCACGATAGACGCGCGTATAGACATTGAAAATCAATTATTACGCGAGTTGTACAATTTTCAATGGGAAGCGCACGATGAAAAATAATAATCGGGAACAAGGTCGTGTATAAATCATGCGCTAATCAAAGCTGTGGAATTATTACCGGTTGGAAACTGCAGCTGCAGCCGTTAAAAAGGAATATAATCACGTAGATAAGGGCGCATTTATCCAACGGATCGACGTATTTACGAGGCGGCGCAACCTCAAACGCGCCCAACTAAAAGTCAAGAAACGCACACAGGCGAGAGAGAGGGAGAGAGCTTCCGTTAATTAAAGCATCTCCATCGGGACAAACATTAAAGGCAGGCATAAAACGTAACGGTGCACTTTCGACGGAGAGGAATAGAGATAGAGAAGAAGAAAAAAAATAAGAAGGAGAAGAGCTATTTATATACAGTGCGGAGGTGGATGACGAAGAGGTCGATGGTTCAAAAGCGACAGCTACTTAGCCTCGATGCGAGTAATCGTTTGTTACCGGTAGCTGCCGAAACAGGAGGAAAATGACGGGATCGCAGTTTAATCGACAACATAACAGCAGCAGTAGCGACAGCAACCGAGAAGTTTTCGTGGCGAAGCGACAATGGCAACAGCAGTTAATAAAAGCACCGCGGGTAAATGACGCTCTCTTGATGCGTCTTACGACGCGGTGTGGATTTCTTTTGTGTCTCGTACTTACTTCTTATCCTCTTTGTGAGTGCACCTTTTCGTTTTGGGGTCTCTTTGGGGTTTCAGCTTTCTTTTACGGCCTCCTATCCGTTTTGTTTAACGATTGGAGAAGTAGGGAGAGAGAGGGAGAAAGTTTCGGACTCTTTTTCTTTTTTGCTCTCTCTCTTTTTCCTGATGAGAGAGTATAGCACGGGATTTTATTGGATTAAGGGGAAGGCCGACTATATGGAGGGGTTTACGTTTCTTTTTTCTTCCCTGCCTCTCTCTCTCTCTCTCTCTCTCTCTCTCGCTCTCTCTCTCTCTCACTTTCGCGCTCCGACTCTTTTTTTTCCGTGAAATTTTCAATGGGCGAGAGCGAGAGCCGGAGTTCAATTTAAATTTTATCGGGACGGGCAGGGAGAGGGTAACTTTTTATGCCTCCGAACAGAAAGGTTTCCTGTTGAGTGTTTTTGTTCCCCCCACGCCTCTCCCCCGCCAGTTCCTGTACTTTCTTTTACCGAGGGCTTTTTTTGTTTGTTGCGTCGAATTCGATTGGTCGATTCAAATTGGCGCGGCGAGACCCGAGTGTGAAATGTTTTTTTTTTGTTTTGGCTTTTGAAGTTTTTATTAGCGACGCTTAGGGTTGTTTCGTCAACACGGCGCTCTTGGTGCTTCGGGTGCATCCACTTGACATAACGGCCTGTGCACATTCTGTGCTCGATGAATGCTATATAGTCTTTGAAATCATTTCTTCTTGCGTGTTTCTGCTTTTCGATTCAAGATGAAAGTTCGAAACTATCTGCTTACATCAACAAGCAATTTTCATTCTTAGATTTACTGTTTATGGGGAATTTCTTCATGCAAACATATTTTTAATGTATAGTGATTTGAAACTTGTGAATTTTTTATCAAGCAGTGATAATCACTACTTATAATAATAAATATTTATCATATATTAATGAAATTTCATTGATTCGAATTATTTTTCTACGCAAGTAAAAGCATTATTAAATTTGAGAAAAAATGGACTTTTGTAAAAATTAGTATTAAAAAAACTTTTCTTTTCGTTTCCATTCAATTTTAAAGTAAACCGATGCAGCAGCGATTATTCCACTATAGTCACGCAAGTGTGAAATATGTATTTTCCCTCGTGCATGGCTGATGTGTAAACGAAAAAAAAAAAATAACTGGGGGATCAAAATTGTAACTCCTGCATACATTGTAGTACTTACAAACATATACCTATTTGATTCCTCATTCAACCACTACAATTTCATTTTATTATCCATTTTGTTTTATTTAGATATTATGTAGTGCTGCGATATGCTAAATAAATAAATAAGGCTAAGAACTTGAAATGAACACTGTACCACTTTGATATGGGTTTGGTACGTGAGTAATTGAAAAAAAAAAACATTCTAAACGTAAATTGAACTGTCAACGTAACAATTGGAAAAAGGATTAAATTCTCACATCGACATAGAGTAGTAAAGGCAATTTATTTTATATATACAAGTAAAAAACTTTCAAAGATTTTATATTGTCCAAATGAAAGTTCAAATAAACCTTGTTTTAAAACAACCACCATGTCATTATAGAAATGTTCAATATCATTATACGTCAATCATCACATTCCAAAGTTTTATTAAAGCAGCTAATGGAGTGCAAAGAGCACGCATACAATGTCCTATTTCACATTTGTCAATACAACCATCCATTATAAAAGAACGTCAGCTGTTAAACAAAAATCTCGACATCCGGAATTATTCTGTTTCAGCGCTTCGTCGAAACGCAAGCGTCGAAAAGCACGGAGACGAAAGAAGCATCAGGTAGCGAGAGTCGAGGAATCCCCGTGGAAGCCTCATGATGCAGACGACATCGCTACTGAAGGACTCGCTGGTGAAGTCCGTGCTGCAGCTTCACGGCGGCATCTCGGGCGCCTCGATGCTCAACAGCAGCATAAACGCAGCGGCGGATCACCTCGCCACCTCCATCACCACGAGCTTTCCGAACTACTACAATATAGTGTCCGAGGGGCCGATGAACTACACGAACACGACGTCCCTGACGACGGCCCTGGACAACGAGAACTCGGGGAAATTCATCCTGCCCTGGTGGCGACAGATCATCTGGACTGTCCTTTACGCGGGTATGATCGTGGTCGCGACCGGTGGCAATCTCATCGTCATCTGGATCGTCCTCGCCCACAAGCGTATGCGCACCGTGACTAATTACTTCCTCGTGAACTTGAGCATCGCCGATGCCCTAGTCTCCACTCTTAACGTCATATTCAATTACACGTACATGCTGAACGGGCACTGGCCCTTCGGCAACCTCTACTGCAAGATAAGCCAGTTCATCGCTGTCATCACCATATGCGCGAGCGTCTTCACCCTCATGGCTATATCAATCGATAGGTGAGTAAACTTGCTAATGATGATTGAATTGTATATGTGCATCAAATGGTTCTGCATCTTCCGTGGGTTGGCGTTATAAAGATATAGGCGTCCATTTGAACGAACAAAAAATTTTTTTATTGTTAGTTTCTTTTTTTTTTTTAATTTTTTAAAATTCAATTAATGAAACATTTTGTACAGTGTAAAAGTAAGATGCCCCCGAGATTGGAATAAAAAGTAGAGTCTATAGGAGCAACGTACGAAACCTACGTCATTATTTAGAGCATCAAAAGACATTAAATTTAAAACAAAAAATTGGCCCCCTTATTCGAAGGGAAAGTTGATCAAAATTTCATTGTGTCTGTTTTTACTTCCATGTATTAAGCATAGGGAATAATCAACTCGGCTATTTTTCATAGATTTCTCTTCAAGTAAGGGAGTGAAATATTTTTTAAATAAAATGACTTTTCATACTCTAAATGATAGTGCAAGTTTCGTACGCTGCTCTTACAATTCTATTAAAGGCAGCTATATGGGCACACTCCTTTAATTAGTATTGTGCAATCTCAAAGTCATTTTTGTAATTAATACTCTGAGCGAGCAGTAATTCACAAGGCGACTTATCTGGAATTAGAAATACTACCTCACTGTTCGCTTGAAAGCTTCTCGTAATAGATGAAACATTTAATCCTTGATCCTATACCAACTCATGTAGCTTAGCGACTAACTAAACTTTAAGCTCTTTTTTAAATTAACAGACATCTTAGAAAAAAATTCTTATAAA
Source organism: Megastigmus dorsalis (assembly GCA_900490025.1). NCBI lineage: Eukaryota > Metazoa > Arthropoda > Insecta > Hymenoptera > Megastigmidae > Megastigmus > Megastigmus dorsalis. The sequence goes on from UELU01141166.1 coordinate 28,497, forward strand.
TAATAACAAAATTACAATCCTTTTAAAATAAGTAGAATAGAATAACATCATATACGATTAAATCTGTTCAAATTTGTAAAACTCCAATCGTAGTAATGTTGTTGTTAAGTATTCAAAGTTAAAGCAAAACTAAAGTCGAAACTAAGTCTTTGATACTAGTTTCATTATCGTGATTGTCCTCGATTCAAAAATAAAATATAAGTGAAGACTATTATATATTAGATAAGCTATGAAAACTATTTAATCAAGAGAAAACAATATAATTTAGTAGCCCAAAAAATTCTATTTACCGGAATGTCTTTACCTTAGGCTATTGGATTATTTTGAGTTAACGTTCAATACCGTATATTATTTGTAGATCGGTCAACTTTTTTATTACATTTCAACTGCTGCCGTGTTGTCTTTTGTAAATACGCGCGAGAGGCAGGTTGGTAAAATTTACTGACTTTCAATAGTTCGAAACTTCACCGCAGGGGCCGAGAGGGCAGAATTTTTTTACACCGCTTTTTTTAATGGAATTTCGGAAATAAAGAAAGTTTCCTCGCACCAGATGACGTATTTCCGTTCTCAGCTCGCTTGCCAATACAGCAGATAAGTTTTTGTCACACTTAAAACTGAATTCACCGTTTGACCGCTCTTAACTAATGCGAATCAAACTTTTCCTCGACATACACGTATATAATATTTCCCCTACATTTCTCAACGATTCCACGATTCTATATCGTATCGCAAGATCTTTAAATTTTTCGAATTAAATTCTCCAATTCCTTTAATATAATAGATTGAACAATAAGTTTAAAATCTTTGCTGGAATCGCCGAAGATAATAAGCATACCTTCGTCTGCATTCTTGACCCAAAAACCGTGTTTTCCGCCAAGCAAATTCGCCAAAGAACTAAAATTGAATCCTCGAACTAGCTTCGCGAATTATTTTTCAATAATCCCCCTGCAAAGTTGGCCGCTCTTACCTAAACTTGAAAATCTATAACGACGACGACGACAGATCGAAAACTTTCTCCTTGGGATAACGCGAGCCGTGACTTTTTTTTTTCTCCCTCTACTCGCTCCCTAAACGCGCGCAAACGCCAAGTTTCTCCTTTTACCCGAACAAGCCGGAGATCGCGAACCCATTCAAAAGAGTCACTCATGCGTACAAGGTATATATATATATGTATGTGTATATTCGCGAGTTAGGCAAACTATACACATAACTGCGTGCGTATATCGCGCGTAGCTTCCACGTCTATTCGAACCTCCCACACTTTGGAAAATATTCTCTACTCGGTCGGAAGCAAAAAAGTGGTCTCGCACGCGCATAATGCACTTGGCATACACACACTCACAGACACTAGCTCCGAGAGATAAAAATAAATGAAAAGAGACAGAGAGAGAGAGAGAGAGAGAGAGAGAGAGAAGGGAAAAGATGGTTCGTGCCATTTGATGGCGCGGTCGGGAGGCGCGCGTTGGCGCGGACAGGACCAGGGCGGGAGGACATGTCAATTTTTGCCCCGATAGGCTGCAGTATGTCGTTGATGTCTGTATACCATATATATACTACATAGTATACAGATCCGTGGGTGAGTCACGCGAGAGCTCGCAGAGCATGAGAGAAAACCTTTTCAATCATACGCTTTGCAGGCCCTGTTATCATTGGCACCGCGGGCGGCTGCGAATCAAGCGTTGCGCTCGCAGGCTCGCGGCTTTTATCGCGTCACGTGCCCCAAGCGCGGCGCGGTACACACACACACATATACGTACGGATCGTCTCGCGTCAACTGCCATGCGACGGCTCGGAATCGATAGTTGGTTTCCTACTCGGAACTCTGTTAATGTCATATTTTTCATTCAATTTTCAAGTTTCCCGATGTGTATCGTTCACGGTGCAAGGTCGAAGTGGAGAACGTCATTGGTTGGTTAAATGTTGGTTCAATGTTTCTGCTAAATTAAAAATTGGATGTAGGCTAATTTATTTGCGGGATCTTGTGGCGCGAGTTGATCAAGTAATTGACCAGAAAATTACTATTAAAATGTTCATTTATTTTAATTCAGAATCTTGTAAAAGTAGAAGCTTTTAATTGCTCCTCTCAGTGTTTGGATAAGCTAGCTCCATATTTTAACGCTATCTGCAAGTTTTAAGTGGTTCAAAAATACTTTAATATTGTAAGCCCTCTGGAAACTAATCGATTTTCTTAAGGTTTTTTGTGGTCAATAAAAAATAAAAAATCGCTCAACTTCATGAGCTTAGTTCATTCTTCCAAAGGTTTTCTGTGCAATATCATAAATGTATACGTGATCGGTAAATGAAAATTTACTCTCTTCACTATTTCTATTTTTAAAACTTGTATTTCGTAGAAAAAACACGTTGCATTATCGTTCTTTCAAGTAACAAATATTTTCTATTATTATCAATTTTAAAATTTACAATATTATAAAATAATAAGTTTTATAATATATATATATATATATATATATAAGCCCAAACTTAAAACACTCTTATTTCGTAACATCAAAATAAACATTATTTATAATACAACCAAAAGATCGGAAAAAAGTGTCATTGTGGGCTGCGATCTACTCGTGCGTTTAGGCATAAAAAGCTCCGTATAAACAAGACGAATCGTGACTGCGCTGCGTGACTTGATTCAAAATTTTTCGGCATATCGATGCTGGGAAACAAAGGAAGACAGCGAGTTGCGGAGTGACGCACGTATATTACGCGTTTCGAAAAACTGGTGGGATGATCGCCAGTCCCCCAGCCATTATTTTACGGACGTATCTGGGCAATTAATGTCATCAGCAACGTGACCAGAGCCATGTTTTTTCCCCGGTGACAAATTCGTATCTTTAATACGAATTTGTCACCAGGATGATGAATCGCGCGGAATGGGAGAGGAAATATTACCGATAGGATAGTCAAGAAAATTTCATTGTACTTCTATTTCACCGAGTGAGCAGAAAAATTTAACTTTTGCGGTTTTTTTATAAATTTGATATCTTATACAAGTTGATTAGCGTTAAGGACTTTAAATAACACAAGATCACATCCTCGAAAAAATTTAAGGTAATCAATAATTATGACTATACTAAAATATAAGTAAAGTTATAATAATTGAATCGGTCGTTTTCTATTTAAACTATTTTTAGTAAAAAGAATTAAATTTATTTTAGTTGATCAGTATGCCAAACAAATTTATTGTCCAACTGACCTTTGATTCTTTGGAAGTAAAGCATAGAGAACGATTTTATTAAGCTTTCTGCTTTCCTAATAAATTACTAAGAGATATTCCGTGGAATAACGAGCAAGAGTTCGTCATTCCTGACTATTTACGCTTCAATAATTGTTGTATTAAAGTTTGATACCTATACATCTATTCCTATTGGTTTTTTTCACAATTAATAATGAATAAAGGTTCAGTTAGCAACCCAAAAAGAAAATTAATAAAGTTTTTAATTGCCTTCGAGTATCGCAGTTATTTTCGCAGATCAACAAAACCTGCGTTATTGAAATAAATTCAATTCTGTTGCTTTAATGTTGCAAAACTACATTGTTATTGAAAGAAGATTCATTAAATATTTACTTTTATTTCCATATTTAAAAAAAAAGTGCTATTTGCATTTATTAATATACAAACCTGAATAAACGCTTATCAAAACTCAGTTTTACTAACCGGCCACTTTTTTCGAAACTAACATAATTTTTACGGGCCACCTGGGTTTCCAACTGGTGGCGAAAAGTTCCAAAAAGACAATGAATGACACGTCACTACAGTGAGAATAAAAGTATCAACGACCGTGCGATACGAAAACAGGCTAGAAAAAGGGATAAAGTTGACCCAAATATGTTGTTACTGTCGCGGAAGATTAATAGTGGCTGATGAAAAGTAATAGGTTAACCAAGATAAAAACGTTTCGCATCAACATTGTACAAATGCTTATTACGCACAAAATTATAAATTATGTAAATATTATAAATAAAATCTTATATTAACATAAATTTTTTAACATATTTTTTTCTACACGTATCTATTTCATAAGTTTAGCTTTAGTATACTTTTAATGGTATTAAAATAATAAAATCTAACTCTATTTGTTTTAAGTTTAATAATAATAATATGGTACGTATACAAACTTTAAGTGTGATTAAGTCCTTTAATGCCATATTTTATGTACTTTCATTTTTTATTAAACGATGAATCTTATTAAACGCCATATGTAGACCGTTATATTTTTCACATTTCAAACTTCTTTTATACCTGCATAGTATTAAAACAAAATTAGCCCACTGACACAGCGAACTATCAAAAGACAATAAAAAGTGGCGGTGATAAAGTGGAAATGACACTCGCATAGCGGATGAAAAGTTGAAAATTATCGTCTGTTAACGGGATCGTAGTATCTAATCGACAGTTTTCTGATATAATAATTTTGCACAAAAAACTAAAGGATTTGTTGAATTTCAATCTTAAACATATTTTAAAAATGCCTATACTCAATAATAATTTCTATATAAATAAATTAAACTTATACTTATAAAATAATGTGTAGCATCAATTTATTCATCAATGACAAGTCTCCTTTTCATATTTCTAACGAATATTAGAGGATTCGAAATAACTGCATTACATTACTATAATCATTTCTCTCCATATGAAATACGATCGAACTGAAAATAGGAATTCAAAGTAATTTTCTAATATATATACAATTCAAAAAGAGAATAATAGAAGAAAATGTGAAAAACAAAATAATGATGCAATAGTCGTTATAGTTAGGGAAATAAATAAATTAAAATATATATTCATACCCTCACAAATTGTATAGAAATGCTATGTTCCAACAATCTTATTAGGACTTATATGACTACGAATAGGGTCCAATTTGTACGACGACATAGACGTCGAAAATTCTTATCGAAGCAAAGTCAATAAGCCATTTAAGCCAAAAATCTACCCAAACAAGTTTCACAAGCAATAATAAGAACAAAATAATAAGAATAATAAGAATAATAATGAAAGCAATGATAATACTGTCCAAAATTGTCTAGACGTTAAAAATATCGCTGGTGGTGCGCTTTTGATTTCCACGCTGACTCAGCGAATTGGCGGAATAATGTATTCTAGCCCGCAGCATTCCAAGATCGAGCCAAAGATAGCGAAACAATAGGCGCACTATTCATGCGTGTATAAGAAATGTATCGATTCCCACCCTCGTCACGTATATAAGTATCAAAATTTCATTGTCCTATAGGCAGAAGAATGCCGAATTCACGATTCCATTAAAAATGCTACGGCGAATATAGCTTGGGACGTAATAAAGGTAGCAAAATTGAAGCACCAACTCGAGTTCGCGTATAAAGTTTGAGCCGTATTAAGTAATATATAGCGGCTGGTGCATATACACACTCTCGAGGAAGTACACATAGGGGATGCCCATGGGTGTAGTTGGTGTGTGCGAGCTGGCGAAGCCCAGCTCCCTCAGCTCGCGAAGACTATTTCATTATTTGGAGGATAAAAAATAATATGTATTTGAAAAAATTGACCGCTCGCCCCTTGGGACGTTCCCGAGATACACGATAAAGGCTGTTGTGTTAAGTCTAACATTGATTCATCGATACTTGTTCTCCAGACTTTAATCATGAAATTCTTCCTTATGAAATTTGAAATGTTTAACAGATTGGAATATTATTTTATCTATTCTGCAATTTTCATTGGTGAAAGGTCAATGGCTTTTGCCAGGTATATAGAATGGATATTCTTTTAAAGTTCAACTTATTTTTTTTATTATATTTATGATTTTGTGGATGAAGCTTCTAAGGGAAAAAGGTCCTTACATTATACGCATCCTTTCTGAAGGAACAAAAAGTTGAATATTTTTCACTGTCAGCCCGATGAGAAATAGGTATATCTATAAGAACTAAGCTATACTTTTCTGACATATTTTAATCATTGATCTTAAATAAGAATCGTTAAAAACTACGTAATTAAAATAGTGATAACATTCAAGTTTTGTGAACAATTACTTGAATAAAAAAGTTAAAAAGAGGGCTTGATAATTTTTTAAATAATGCAGTGAAAAAAAATTACATAGATTTGCTTTATGAAAATTAAAATAATAGACAAAACTTTTATAGCAATGTAACGTTTTTGTCATTTTACTAGCTGCTATTACTTCTAAATCAATTATTAACTGTACCGATGCAGCCAGGAGTGCTATTAATTATTATTGTGTTTATTGTAAATTTATTATCAAATTTAAACAAATAAATTAACATTATGTAAAATTTCAGTATAATGAATTTTCACAATAACAAAATCCATAAATATCATAATAATAAAGACATCTAATTAATATTAGTTTATGCATTTTGAATAAAATGAGCATAAATATAATAATAACGAGTACTTGATCCCGTCATATATTCGCAGATAATTATAAAAGAAAGGTATTTAAACAAAAATAAATTTTATACTATCTCATTACGCAACTGCTACTTGAACTAAAATTAAATTTTTAAAAGAAAAAACATGATTCGTTCTGCTATTTATGAAACCAAACACACCGAATAAAACCCGCCATAAACATCCACGCCCACAAACATCATAGAGCAATAAATAAAAATAACGTACCCCAAAAATATTTAATGAAATTGCATAAAATCCGAATCTACCCACAAGCATTCCACTAAAAGTGCCTGCACTTTTTTCCACACTCCCTGTGTTTTATATACATATATGTATAAAGCGCAACACGCCTCCTCAAGATTGAAACTAACGACGTCAGTCTGGAATCCGCAAAACGCGCTTCCACGTCCGACGCTCGACTCTTTCCACACGCACACGCACACGCACATACACAGAGCCGCAAAAAGTCACTAAACTCAGCCGTCGCGGTGCGCATTTAGAGTTAGCCATCTAATCTGCACAATCGACCAAGGCGTTCGCTTACAAATTACTCGCGGACGAGGGTCTTCAATCCTGCCGTCCTAGTCCACTCTAATCCGATTAAATCGTACGTGTGGCTTATGTATATAAGTGTACACACACCTACGCGTACGCGCGCGCACGCCCACATAAGCTGCACACAGAGAAAGAGAATTGACTCGTAGATATGCAGTATGGATGTATGATAGAACTGCGCGAGGCAGCGAAAAGTCCGTCCTCGCCAGCGGCCGATTAGTCTCGTTCGTCCTATCGCCCCTATCGATTGGCCGATGCGCTGCAGCTCACACGCGTGCACTCTCCTCCCGTTCCTCTTGACCCCACTTTGGTCACGGCTACTTTTCTGTACGTCCGTCGATGATGTAGCGCAAAGAGTACGAGCATACAACCAAGTCATAAAACTTGGACTGCGGTCATTACAGTCGCTCGCTACTGTATATATACACGATAATGTTCCTGTCCTCCCTGTTTAACTCCTTGGACAAGTTATTCTTCGCCACCCTCTATGTCTATATATATATATATATATATATATATGTGCATATGTCGGCTACTCTATGTTCATAACAAAACTGTATGTATGCTTGCTTTAATTGGATAGAGTCTATAATGTTATGGATAATTTGTCGAGGCATCGCTGCTCCCTCGATCAAGCAAATATTTGCTTGGATCTGTTGTGGGCCAGAGGATGAAATAATTACAAACGTATGAAATTAAATTTGACTGTAGTTGAAAAGGGATACCGATGCTTCATTAAGCATTAATGTTTTCGATAATTAACCTTTTATATAAATTGTAAATTGTAAAAATGATTCTCAATGTATTATGAGTAATAAATACTATAACAAAACTTTTTTTTTTATTCTGGTCTATTTTGATGCATCTGTAAGCTTTATACTTGTGAATAAAGTGTTTTATCGAAAGCTTTCATTTATGTCAAACTATATTTATTTTCAAATGAACATAGAATATAAACAAAAACAATATTTACATTATTAATAAATTTTCCTGCCTTAATAACGCAGTCAATCGGAAGCGTATCAATGCCAGATGATCCAATATGTATACCTAATATATAAAATAAATAAAATGATTAAATGTGGAAATGAATATTCAAGCAATTATATATAAACATCGCTGTCAACACATAATATTTAAACATATGTATAACTGAATAATCGCAGCTGACTCACAAAACTAGTCAAAGCTGGAGATATACCGTAAACAATGCAAGCCAGGAACGGCTTAGTGAAGTGCAAAACTTTAGAGAGACGCTTTCAATCGCGCCTCCAAAACAATTTAAAGCACATCTTAATTAAATTCAGAGATTCAAGCGGTCTTAATCGTATAAGCAAAGTAATAAGCTTCAAACAAAAACACGAGAAAATTTTTTAGTAGTAATTTACGGAATGACACAATTTTCGGTTAACGTTCCGTATAATGTAATCCTCGCAAAACGCAAATTTAATGTATGAAAATATCTCTCCTAGCATACACTTCATGATCTATAACGATAAAAACTTGCGATAATAATATTCATGAATTTTCAATTCTTTTTAGATTCGCATTAAAAATCTGACTCTATTTCAGAATATACAGCTGCTTTTTTCCCTTAATCATGATAGATGCGGTATCGCAAGATTTTATTTGAAGCATTATTGCTGTACTTATTAACTTATATAGTCTTTTAGAATCGTTATTGTTTTTAAAGATTATGTTTAATCCAATTATACTAAAATTATTGCACTTTCACCATTTTTAATTAAATCTAAAGGGTCACAATTATTGAGTCTAAGATGTAGTTAAATTGGAAATTATTATTTACTTTTCGGCTATATTTTGTAATTAAATTTCTTCAATATTTCTCGCGATAGATTCACATAAACTTTTCATATTTAATCGTAAAAGATGAATATCGGAGAAGTATGTCTATCTCACTCTTATTTTCTTCAAACTGGATATGCTGCTTGTACAAGCATGTATTATCGGGAAATTTAATGTTTTATTAAAGAGAGAATATATTGAAAATTTGAAATTAAAAAATTGATCGAGCAAATAGTTTTTCATGGAAACCCTGATTTTACTCAAGAATTCATTAAATTTTAAATATTGTATCTGATAGCTTGTAAAATGAATACTTATGGATACGAAATATTTCTGTGAGGACTGTATTGCATTGACTGTTCAGAATGGAACCACGAGAGCTAATTGTTCTGTCAAAAAACTAACGCAAATCTCGTAATATCTGCAAAGTAAAAAAAATCTTGAAAAATATTATACAGTACATAAATCATATTGGTTATAAAAACCACGACTAATTCCACCTGATGACGATACATCAGTCTTTTAAGATTAGCCTTAAATATTTAGCTGACGTACTCACAGCTATATAAAAGCGAGATAAGGCGGGCATCTTAATCGAGAGTCCGCTCTCGAGGATTTATGAAGATTCTTGGCCGGTGTGATTGTATTAGGTCGAACGTATAGCTCGCGCACGTCTAGTTTGCTGAAAGATATTCGCCGTGCGTTTAATGTTGTAAGTAGCAAGTTTCGGGCTTAGTGGCTGTAGCTAACTAGCGGATACTAGGCGAGCTTCTCTCTCTCTCTCTCTCTCTCTCTCTCTCTCCGCGGGCGATGGCCGCGCACCGCCCAAGCAGTCCCGACAACTTTTAGGTGAAAGTTATATACGTTATACAGGGAGATTGTGGAACAGCTCTTGAAGGCGTGAATTATTATCAAAGTCCTGAGCTCAGCTACACCGTATCTGTATATATGTGTGTGTGTGTGTGTGTGAGCGTGATAGTGTGCTACGTGCGCCAATGGACGATGTAATCCCGGACGGTCATTATTTATTTGCTTTATGATCTTTCGAGGTGATGGATGACGGATGAACCCACCACACGAGCCTAATTCTTCACTTTTATCCATCTTCGTAGGTCTTCTGATAAAAATTATGATTTTTTATTTATACATTGTGTTTGTTTAAGTTTTTAGTAGTGATGGTGATAAAATATTTTTATAATTATGTTTGTTTTTGTAACTTTTTAACATATTAAGTATAGTAATTGATGTGAGATTTAGCGCTGCACTTCTGTTGTAATAATTTCGAATCGCGGAATGTTTAAAATCTATTCTTAAAAATTGTGTTCGATATAATGATGTTTGTGTAAGGTAGCCTTTAAATTATTATTTATAAGATTCGAAGTCTTCGTTCGTTTGAATAAATTACCGAGACTCAGAAGATTACTATAGAAAAAAGGCTTAAATAGAACTTTTATATATATATAATTAATACGAAAATATTTTATCTCAAAAAGATTTTGAATTTTCCTGTTACACACCATGTAATTTTTTTCACGAGCAATACTTGCGACAGCTGAGAAATACCTGAAAACGAAGAGGATTGTACTGTGGAAAAGTGCATACAAAGTAGGGAATGCACTTGAAATTCTAGTGGTACGTGCAGCTTATGGAGCGTTGAAATTGATCGAAAATTCGTATACGCATTCCTTTTCCATTGTGGTAACACTGCGAAGGAAACTCCAGAGTACACATTGATTTTTTTACAAGTTTTACAATTTTAAAAAATCGGTTTGGAAATCAAATTAAAGTAACTGAAACAGTATTCAAGAAGAATCGAATTATAATAAATTCTAAAAAAACCGCTTATAAGTATTGTCGTAGGTAACACCTAAGAAAGCTATACTTATTGTGTATTGAAGTTGCGTTACAGTATTGTACGTAATATTAACCTTATTTATAGACTGCCGGAAAGTCTATATATAGACGCACCCTCTGACATGAACTTTGTATAAAGTTGATACATGATACGAGACACTAATTTGGCCACTTTTAAAGGGCGGTTTGAAGGATCAAATCCCGGCAGTCTAAAGGTTAAAAGGTTGCCGCTGAACCATATAAATTTAAACATATTGTCTTTACGCCTACTTTTACGCGTATCGTATGTGTTTTTTTAATCATTTTTTTTGTCAATCACCTTTTATAGATTTTTGCGTTTACTGGAAAAAGAAGAGACAATCGATTTCTGATATACAGACGTGCAGTTTAAAGGTTGTGAATTTTTTATGACATCTTTCTTGAGTACCATTAATTTCTTTTTCCCTTGCCTTAATGCACGTTTAATTAAGTACCGAATAAAATTAATAGCCATGTTAACAGTTGTGCATACAAAGGACATATACATTTCGCTGAAGTGTTATTGCATTGATGAAGGGTTATCTGGAGTCGTCGCGACAAAAAATCTCCATGTGAAAAATATCCACTCCAGAAAAATGTCTTCCGTATTATATATAAGGAGCAAAAAAAAAGAAACCCTATATTATAACTAAGACAAATGCGAAGTCTTGGTTAATAACGGAGGCGTTAACCCTCCAACTTGAGCTTTTTCATTCTCCTCTACCGTCAATAGCTGAATTCAAATCCATTGCCATGTTCATCGATTTGCTGTGGGCGTATTTGCGTAAAATACTCGTTCATATGTACAACTTGATAAACGACTCAGGAGGGGTCAGAGCGATATTTTTTGGCCGAATAGATCGACGCAAGTTTTTTGATTCATGAACACTTATTGAAAGTTTGGAAAGCAGTGAGAATGGATGAAAGTATCTTGAAATTCGTATCGTAAATTTACGTCTCATATATACAGGGCACATAGAATTAAAAGACTTCTGTGACAGGAATAATGGGTACATACGTAAAAATCGATTTTACACGATTATATGTAAAATTATAGAACTAGCCCAAAGGATTTAACCAAACATTTTTTTTTATCGAATTTTATATATAAATGTGGGATTTACATTTTGAATACTCATTGAAAGCACCACTCAAAGCCTATGTTTTTCTGCACAGTTTATTAACAATAGAATAAGAATTTTAAATCTTCTTAAAGTTATCGTATTGTAGCCCCTGTTTATCAAATAACATAATACAGACAAACATTTTTGTATAGATTTTTTATCTTATAATAACAAACAATACCGTCTTATGCACCTGCTATTTATCATCTTATACTAATATAATAGACAGCGTTTGTTTGTACACGTCACAAAATCTCAAAAACTGCTTAACCGATTAAAACAAAATTTTGATAAAATACATTTTTGGCATCGTGGAGTAACATAGGCTAGGTTTTGTATTAAAATATATCATAAATTATTAAAAAAATAAATCAGGGACTATTTTACATACGCGTAGCGTAGTAATGTAGGGGAACAACTGCAGCCGCGGTCGGGCGGCGGAGTACTCGCGCAATCGCGCGCCGCCGTGTAGGAAAGCAGTCACGCGTCTGGTAGCGAACACAGCACAGCGGTAGGAGCGTGAAACCCGGTATAGAGCAAACCGTTTTTGAGTAAAATTTTTTGTACTCGATGTATTGAATCTTCCTTAACGAATATTCTTACTGGCGGTTTCGTTTTTGTAAATAATAGAAGCTCCTATTATTCTATTAAGAAATCTTAATCCCCTAATTTATTTATGTACCAGGTTACAAGTCAAAATTATACGAAATAATATTATAGAAACTACTATTCTTGCAGGCCCTGCAAAGGGTGAAATAGCAATAATTCCTGGCATCCCGATGATCCCAACTTAGTTACCTTTCCAATTCAAAAGACTATAATTTGGATACAGGAACTCAGCGGCTAACATTAACTAATCGCGATGAAAAAACTGCGTTTTGTTAGTAGCGTATCGTTTCAGAAAAAAAACGAAAAGTTGTAGCTAGTCAATTTCGCAGTAGAGTGGCTTGCGTTTACGCTAGAGATTGTTTAAAGATCCATAAATATGATGAAACGTTTGCAAAATTTTTGCGGTTCACATATATGCACTGGGTTTTGGCATTTTTTATAACTATTAGCATAAGCGAATGTGTGCGCCTGCGCAAGATATCTAGGGATTTTTTTCTTTATACAACTTTCATTTAAAAACAGTTACTACTACTAAATAAGCAAAATAAAGAAATAAAACAATTTAATACAGGCGGGCGCCGCAGGCAAACAACATTGGGTCGGGGGGTAAGGGGG
>UELU01141166.1:41497-74770 GCA_900490025.1 Megastigmus dorsalis
GTTATAGCGCGGGTGAAGCCGCGACGGGGGGTGCTAGTATTTACACAATTTGAAATTCCAAACAGTATATTTAAATACCATTATTAAGCAAAATATGAAATCAAAGCCATACAATACAATACAGCCATACAATAATAACACCTTCATAAATGTCTCTTGATAACCTTTCATCGCAATTTCTCTTTCGTTAATTATTTTTTTGTGCGTACACCGCAAGCGGCTTCGGCAATTTTATCACGTAACAATAATTGACCTCCCTCTATGAGCTTCTCAAGCATTTAGTAGCTATATATATATTGATTTGAATAACACAAAGATGCGCGCCAGACTACCAGGGCTTTCTCTCTTCCCACGCACACAATACTCTTTCGCATTTGTCACAAAGGTAACTTTGTTCTCCTGGATCTCCTTACGAAGACCATTACGGATACGTATTATTCGTAGGAGACAAAAGTTGTGTCAGGCCGCGACGCGAGCGCCAGTCAAATGCATTCCCAAAATTGAACTTGTGCCGCGTGCACGGAATAATGGGTAGAACTACCGGCGGGTGTTGCAGCAGAGAGGGAATATAGAGGGCAAATATTTACGTGTCTAGGAGCACTTTATTCTTCCTTGATAAATTACCACCGTTGGTTAATTGTTTCCTTCCTTTAAAGATCTATTGGGGTCGTCTTCTTATACGAGTCTTCCTTTATTAACTTTGAAACTAAGATAGGACCGTATTTATATATAATTTTTATGATGTTGCGGGTCGGTCGCGGCTGAAGGTTAATGGCGTAGAGCCTTGATAAAGAGAGAGATTCTTTCGTGCGGAACTTAACGAACCTATATATAGCTCGAACCTAAAGTTTTAGGATACATGGATGGCGAAACTATACGAACTTAAGGGAAGATTTTGGTGAAATGAAACACATGGTTATTTAAAGTTATTGCTTCGCGAGGGATGATTTGGAAAAATTAAAAAATTAATAACAAGATTCTTTTCTGTAGTCAATGATATACTTATATAAAGCGTATTTTTTTCTCCTTTCAGCGACATATATTGCTAACGGAAACAACCGAATTTTTTAAAAGCATTTAAGAACCGGCTTATCCTTTATCTTTACTTTTCATCTTTTTCCCGCGAGACGGTTTACCTTAGCTTAAAAAGTAATCTTTCCCGCCCCTTTATTTTGTATATAGGGAGGATAAAAATTGTGCAACCGTCTATGGCCATATATACGCAGAAAGATCCATATTTACTCGGGAATATGATCTAGATAATTTTTTATGGGGGGACTCTCTGACATTTATGGAAAATTTATAACGTCTATATCTGACTGTCTTCTTGCATTCTGACAACGTGAATTTATCGTGTCAGAGATTCCTTCCGGATCAAAGACTTATGCGACTGTCGAAATCGAACACTATTTACACTTTGAAATAGGCATTAATGGTGCCGGAGAGCAACATAAACGTACAGTCGTAAAGAGAATATTTTTATTTTATGCATTATCATTTGAAATATATAAAAGAAGACATGATAGACATGAGAGAACTTTAAAGTTATATGAGAAAAATGGATATGCCTTGAACTATATAAGATAGTTTACTTTATTCTTTTCTGATAATCAATCAAGCGACTTGATATATAACAACGGTGCTGTGTTATACTCAACGAATGACCATATAGGCTCTTTTATAAAACCTTTTCGCCAGAAGATTCCTTACGCTGGACGTTTTTGCTCACAGGTATTGATTTAGTAGCAATCCGTGAGGTCACATCTTTTAACTCTTCCCATCATCCCATAAAAAGGAAACTTCTAACATTACCGTATCTAAATGTTGATATACATCCACAGTACATACTTCTAATATAACTTTAGGAAAACACTTTGTTTATAAATATTTAACGATTGCTGCGCTTCAACAGCAAACGTCACAATTAAAACAAGACAATAAATGTAGACAAGAATTCGGATAAAAAATACGCGCTCGTATATATATATACATATTACAATCGAATCGTCCGCGCAGTAGTCAAAGTTGGGAGAGATCGGGTCGTAAATACAAATGAAAGAGCGCGGAAGCGTCAAGCGTGATTATCCGCTCAAAGTTGCATGCAGGGCAAAAAAGAGGGGGGGGGGGGAGAGAAGAAAGGTCGTAAAAATTACAAAGAACTACGTGCCACTGTGCCTCGCACGAAAAAAACACCAACTCATCTCCTCCATCGATCGCCAGCCCTATATACATGTATATATATATATGCATACCTCTAGGCGTACAAAAAAGTCTCACATATAGAGGACGAGAGAGCGAGAGAAAATCATCGCAGTAGAAAGCGCGCGTGAGCAAAGTTTACACAAAGACGCGGACGAAAAATCCCGTCCGAGTTTTACCTCTCGCTCATCTATATATATATATATATATATATATATATATGTACCTATAGAAGGAGAAACGATTAAAGTGGCCGTGCGCAGAGCAGACGGGTCGCGAGCTTTTGCACTGTATATATAACGGGGGAGAAGAAGAGGGATCGGATGAAAGAGGTATAAATAAATTAGGACAGTGTGAATACACGGTGCATACGACGAGTCGCGCTCAAAAATTTCTATATATATGTGTGCCAGCAACGCGGCGAGGTGCAACTTGACTAGTCTCTCAGTGCGCGATAATATAGTTTGACAGCAGGGACGCCGACCGCCTCCGAGACACATTCATTTTCGAGTTTGCTATCGGACCAAGTGGCCGCCGGGCCAGACTGCGATGTATAGACCCGAGCAGCTCCAAGTCTCGGGCTTTTGTAGCTGCACTGCCGCTTCAAGTTTGCTCTCTCTCTCTCTCTCTCTCTCTCTCTCTCTCTCTCTCTCTCTCTCTTACTCTTACTCTGCCCCGCTGCGAACGTAGTTCTTCGTTTCGAATTCTCCTAAAGTCGCTGCTGTTGTTGCTGGTCGTTCATGTCGGTCTTTCTTTAAAGTGGACGTACGCTCGCGAGGAGTTTGATTTATTTATCCCTCTCCCCCCGCCCCCTTCCCACATACACAAACGCTTATATATCGGGGATCGAGTTTGCTCGTGGTATCAAGTGCGTGTGCTATAAGGTGAGGATATTTTCGTTTTGTGCAGTTTCTTACGCGGCTCAAGTTGGTTGCATATCGTGGGAAATTAGTTCATCACGGTAAAAGAGCTTAAATTAGATTTCTCCGAATTGTATGTTTTAGTGGAATTTTGAGTGATTTGATGTTATTTTCGTGAGCTCTCATTAACTATGCAATAAATTATCGGCTTAATTCTCTCACATTATTTTCCGTCTGTTTGAAAATAAATAATACAATGGGGTTAAACCTCACGCAGAGAGTTACGATATGTATTTATGCATTGTAGTGGATGTCTTTTTTTTATATCTTATATAAGATACCTAATGGTATAATCTATAGGTTCCCATTGGAAAAGAAAGCATATTGAACGTCGATTCCCAATATATCCACTTTAATGTAAATACGTCAAAAGTTCGACTCCGCCTCGAATCTTTGTATAACCGATTGCCGAGGTAGATTCTCGCGTGAATGGCACAAAGGGAGCTTTGCTGAAAAGAGAAAGAAAAAGAGGAAAATAAGAAGATGTATGCATGAAGTGAATGGCAATTTCAAATGTATGACATACGGCGTGCAAAAGCTCACTTTTCACCTAAAAATAAGCAGTAATTGGGGTCTGAACGATTTTTTTTCTACCCAGCTTGCGTCGTATGCGAAAAGTTGCCAAGTCATGGCCTTGTCATTGTCGAATTGCAATCACCCCAAGGAAGAAATTTTACAAGATAGACCACGCAATTTATTTCAAAAGCTTTAATAAATTAACGCCATATTCTTAACAAGAAGCACATTGTTCGCTTGGCTTTTTCAAAAGCAAAAGTTTTTCGTTCATTTTATTTTTCGACTTGCATGAAATAACATGAGCAAGATTATATTTTAAGTTATTATCGATTGGTAGAGCTTACATTTACTTATGCGAATGAGAATTTTAGGTATAAAAAAATATTTAATTTCATACGGAACTTCAATTTTTAATTAACTTACCAAAAAATACTGCAGATTTAAATATAATGTGCTCTTAGTTTCTTGAAAGATGACTCTACGATTTTCTGAATGACTGACTACTTCAAAATTTTCTTAATGATCACCTATTATATTGTGTAATTATTACTTGAATTTGCTTTGAGATCATTCGAAGAATTATCGTTTCAGTTTGTTATTGATACATGTGATAAGAAGCTATACAGTTAGAAACATCATTAATTACAAAGTCAGATTAAATAAATTTAATTTCATTCAAACTGACGATAAAATAATAATCTTTAGATTTGAGCTATGAAATTGCTGTACATTGTTGCAACAATTCAGAAAGTGTGTTAATGAAAATACATATTTTCACGTCGCAGTACAAGTATGTTATTATTCTCTCATGTATACATAACTTCACTTTTATATTCCACGAGAACTGCTGATCCGATTTAATCACAGCGAAATATGATTCTCTTTGTTTACATTCAATAAAACTATATACCTTAAATTAAAAAAGAAATTATTTACATTTATTTGCAGATTACCAATGTGAATTTATTAGAAAAAACGTAATGAATTTTTATTTTAAAATAAGGATAAAATAGTTACATTGCAACCTAAACTTACAGCGTACGCGTGAAATAATTTAATTCGAGTTAATCGAGCCTGTTTATACGTCGCATGAATAATTCCAAGTTTTTTATTACACTAATAAATGCCAGAAATTTGAGCTATATATACCATCTTCTGCAGCAGCACTCGACGCCTATACGCATTTCAACCCCTAAGCAGCAAACAAGTCAACAACAGCAATCAAACGTTAGACACGAAATACCAATATTATTTACACCGAATGGTGTAAATTACAAGCCTTCTCAATCGATCCCTATACATTATCCACGGAAAGTTAGCACCAGAACTCGAACGCTTAATTTTCGAAATATTTAACGCCCGAGCACGAGCGAAATAGACGGAGTACAGAGTCTAAAGGAAAAGCGTACAAAGATCGAAATCGAGTTGCCGCAACTTTGCTACGCCAAACAAGACTGTACACACAGAGACAGAGACTCGCGCTTGAGTTTCACACTTCATTTTCAATTTTCGCAGAGGCCCGTCCCTCGTGTCTTCCGCTCGTTCTCCTGACTCTCTCTCTCTCTCTCTCTATCGCGAGTGTCTGTATCTTATTTAGCGGCGGAGCTTTAAACTTGTTTCGTTCTCGGCCGCGATTCTGCGCGTGTACACCTTTCGGTGCCCTCCCAATGCAGTTCAAACTCTGCCTTGCGAATGTAAAAACTTGGATGAGTTTTCCTGGTGCGCGTCCGGGATTAGCATGGGACACGCGAGACGCGAATTATTCAAGCGACACATTAGCCGCGGGATGTTTTTTTTCTCCTCGCTTGTCGTTACGGTCTGGTATATACAGTGCGTTTACCTCTCTGCTTTGACTCCGTTATATGCTTACGTTGGAGGAGTTGTAGATTTAGCGTATACGGCGAGAGATCGGCTGACGGTAAAAGGAAGCCGCGTGTTAAAAGGTGAATTATTGCGCCATGAAGAGACGCTATTGACGAAAGAGTCGATGTGGAGTCCGTGATTTATGGATTAGTGCAGTGTAACTTCGTAAGATTACGGACTTTTACTGCGTTCGATAATGAAAACGTATATGGCATCCTAACGGGAATTAATAAAAAACACTTTTCATTATCTTTAATACGATTATTTATTGTTATGCGAGTAAAATGTCTCTATATTCTAATCGTAAGAATTTGGCCACAAAATTAAAGTTGTAATTAATAATCTCCAGTAATACACGATGCAAGCAAAAAAAAGAAGAAGAAGGAGAAAATATAAATTGTTCCATCTAGTCAGTCGGTCGCGAACTTTTAATTATACATATATTCAT
The DNA here is from genome assembly GCA_900490025.1 of Megastigmus dorsalis. Lineage (NCBI taxonomy): Eukaryota > Metazoa > Arthropoda > Insecta > Hymenoptera > Megastigmidae > Megastigmus > Megastigmus dorsalis. The sequence continues at coordinate 47,444 of UELU01141166.1, forward strand.
AAATTACAGCAGTACACCAGAGGGACAAAAAATCGCCGTACAAAACCTACAGTCGCTCGGCAATATATCCCAAGTTTAATTAGCTTTTCCCCAACAACAGCGATTAATAGCCTGCACAGAACATTCAGCACATATACAAATGCGAAAAATCTCGATGATAAAATTCAAACGTGTCGTAATATATCCGTTGATAAGACAAAAATTTGAGCGATGGGACAAGGCGTCGTCGCTCTATGCACATGCCAGCCTAATTGAGTTTTTCTCCCGTTCGGCGCAGTTGCGCAGGTGCAGCTTCCCTTAATAGCAGCACTCGAGTATACAAGCGCGAAGAGCTGAGACACGAGCGCAGCAGGTTTACCGCCGCGCGAGACTCGTCCTCCCGTTTGTCGAGTAGCTTCTGGCGTCTTTTTGCGCCGCAGAGGGAATTCCCATTCCGACTGACAAATTTCCGATAATCCGCCAACTAGTTTAAGCCGATGCGCCAGCAGAGGAAATTCTGCGACAAGCGCTAATATACATATATACACATACGTATGTATATAGCTCTGGTTTTATACGCTATATGCGCGAGAGGAGCTCGTTATCAACCCTGATATATATATATATCATATACCATTATGTCGAGGTTTTACGGGAAAATTGGCGTGCGTCGCGAGTTCCCGCGAATTCGCGGTGGTGTTGGGGGTAATTTTGTTTTCGAGGTCGCCGTACGATGAAAGGGAATTCGTAATATCAGCCGTATATATATACGTGTATGTTAATAGCGATTTACGCGAGGAGCAAACGAATGGCGCAAAAGTCAGTTTACGTCATTTCTAGGGGGCTATAATATGCGGAGTCGAAACTTTCGGTGGCTATACGTGCGAGATCGAAAGTTTGCAGTTTGCGAGCGCGACAAAAAGTGCGGCGAACATACTGGCCGCGTGTGTAATTGCAGTTCAGCAGCCAACGGAATTAATAAGTATAATGAGCGCGAATCGTGTGTTTATATCCCACCGAGCGCGTATGGCCGTAGTTTATCGCTAATTCGAATTCATTTGGCCATATAGTTTGGCAAAATAATTACCCGTCGACTGAACTTTGAGACGACTTTTTTATTCGTTCGACCTGTCGTCCATTAAATTCTTGAAAAACAGAGAGATAGAGAGCGCGCTTTTGATCTGCGGGAGATCCCCCAACACAAAAATTATGCATATGCTGACGCTGCATAGGACATATAGCCAATCAATTATTATATATCCCAAGCTCGAACAAATTGAATTTTCTACTTTTCCCGCCCTATTTTTGGAATTGGCGCGCCCATTCCGCTTACCCGGGTTAACCGAATTGTTAAGCCCGAGCGAACCAGATCATTCCGTATGTCAGCCGCCGTGACATACACACGCACACACACGCACACACACACGCACACACACACGCACACACACACACACACACTCACACGTGCGCGCGCTCACATACTCAAGCCATGCAAGCCTGTAAAAAAGGCGCGCGTTCAACGGTATCGCGTATCACCTAATTAGCCAATCACGCGGTGGATCCCTGAAAACCGCGGGTGTGTGTGTCCTGTACTTGATTCGTCATTAACGACCCTTTAAATTCTCTCCCAATACACTTACGATCCGTTCACGCACACGCACTTTTCCTGTATGGACGATCAACTCTCTCTATAGAACGAAAGAGAGAGATAGATATTTGTTTATTTGCATATAAATACAAAATAGATTGTTACAATGTACATACGGTTGTACAGTATGTATAAAAGACTGCAGCCTTCATTTTTCGCTAATCAATATAAATATTGCACTTGGTTACTATCAATGATATCACAGCATAAGTTGAAAATTTTAGTACAAAAAATCTTAAAAATATTTAACAGGTAAAAGAGAGAGAGAGAGAGAGAGAGAGAGAGAGAGAGAGAGAGAGAGAGAAACGTCACGGCATATAGAATCGCGAGGTCCGGCCGTCGAACGCAATCGCCTGTAATTATAATGGCGCGGGGTTATATAGCAATAGCGCAACAGATCCATCAATCAGCGAAAATGAATTGTATATTAATTGACCTAATGACCGCGTGGATATGTGTGTGTGGGTTTGTGCACAGGAGATTCGCCTCCTGCAAATCGGACATTATCGAGCTCCCCTGCTCTCTCGGTTTTCGCCATTTCTCCCCCCTCCTCGCTCTCTCCCTCTCTCCGCGTGTGCGAGAGAGAGAGGGACAGAGTCCCCAAATCGCTGTTCAATTATAATTAAATCGAGCGCGCGCGAGCGTATAGCCTCACTTGACGCAAAATCCCCGCGCACCTGCAGTGTACCGAGGCGATTTACGCGGCCCACGGACGCACATATAGGGCTACATACAAACAACAAGGAGGTGGAGAGAAGCTCGCGCGCGCGGCCGCGAGAAATATTACACGAGCAGCTCTTGACGCGTCCTATACGTACATATACTCCATATAGCGACGCACCGTTCCGGACGACGCGCCAAATTAATGGCCAATTATTCCAATTTCGCGCGGCACGCAGTGTGAATGGGCGGTGAGTGGAAATCCGCGCGAGATAACTTGCCTCTTTCTCACCGCCGCGGTTGCTGGTTTTTGGCGAGCCCCTGTACAACCAGAAGCGTATACGAGAGATATGCGCGAGCCGCGAGCGGTAATAATTGTACCGTGGCGGAGTTTAGGAATTCTCGCGTGCGTTTTGGATCCGAAACTTTGGCTTCGCATAGTATAACGGGTAATCCGGGTAGGATGGCTTTAGGCTATGTGGATTTTAAGATTTCGGTTAAATGGAATTCTATTATAAGTTGGAACGAGTTTGATTTTCACGATATACAATTACTCGCAACCGGACGCAGTTTACGAACTTGATTTTCATTGTTGTAAATACAATTATAACAGCTTATATATTTCTGCGCTTATTTGTCACTATAGATTGTATTTGCTAAGAGTGCGCCATCGTATTTTTTTAATAAAATTTAATAAAAAGTAACGTAAAGTCGAATATTGCGGAATCGGATAGAAGTCGTGTATGACCTAATCGCGTCCTCTTCTACTGCAATTGACTTTTGTTTCTTCTGCCTCATTCCTCTAATTCCGCTATACTCGCTTATACTCGTTATTCTGAGTCGTTTGTGTACTCGTTCCTGCGTCTTCTTCAAATATTATTCTATCAAATTCACTTTTCAATAATATTTTTTTCTCCGCACCTCGAATGAAAAAGTAAGAAGGGAATACAATAGAGATATCACGTATTCGATTTGCAGCATTTCAGTTTACACGCTATTGAAATGCTTGACTGCATGCTCGCGAGATATTTCAATTTTGAGGACAAAACAAATATTTCCTCGGTGGTTTCGCACTGGCTTTTAATCTCAATTTAGATTAACGATTGATTACTTCATCAAAACTCCTTTATTAACGCTTTTTACTTGATTCTAAATCCTTTAGTGTTTATTAATACATGCAGAAATTGAATTTAACACTCCAACTATTACTCCAGTGACGCGGCCTATATTTCCATTTCAGTAACTCAAAATTCAGACTTCATTCAGATTTTATTTTGGTAACTTTTTAACTTGCAATTTACCAACCGTTTCGTAGCAAAAAGCTTTTACAAATTTGAGCACGAAGTAAACAACAAAAGGTTCATTAGTTTTAAGTTTGGCATCGCTCGTTCCCGTGCAGAAAAGAAAAAAAATACTGCATTCCCGAGACTTCTTTAACTAGCTATTAAGCATCAGGTATACACAGGAGACTTGATTTCGAAATTATTAAACTGCACACTGCAGGACACAGTCCATAATTACTCTACATAAATTGCAGCGATAAAGGAAAGAAAAAAGGACAAAGAGGAGAATCGTTACTTTGAAACAGCGCGCGCATTTCCAGCCGACTGGGTCGCCAAAGCAAGTGGCCTCTCTCTCTCTCTCTCTCGCTCTGCTATAAATAAAATAATTGGAAAAATGAACAAAAGAAAGTTTCGTCGTTAAAACTAAATGAATCGCGTAAAGACTCCCTCAAGACCGAATCATAAAAAGCAAAACTTCCTCGCTTACACTTCTCCCTCTCCTTCCCTCTCCCTCTCTCTCTCTCTCTCTCTATCTCACTATCTTCTTCCGCTTGTTCATATATATGTATAATGGATATAGACAGATAGGGTGTGAGAAATCGTTCAATCGCTCAGCTGAAATGCGAGTAGCCGGAAAATTAATGTAAAGCATCTCCCTCGCCCTTGGACACGTGCGCGTGCGCGCGCGAAGGACCGAACATCCGCTGGGCACGAGGAAAAGGGGCGAGAATTTCCTTTTCCTCCACCGTAGGTGACAGGAGAAATAGAGAGAGAGAGAAAGAAATAGGAAGAAGAAGATTCGACAACATCAGGCGCAGTGATTTTCTCCCCGTCAAATATATCGCGTCGGTCGCGCGGAGAGCCAAGTGTGTGCATCGTGGAGGAAGGGGATTTGGCGCGGACGCGACTCGGCGAGGAAGTGGCTCACGCGCGCACGCGGCACATTTTTGTGATTAATGACGGCTTGTCTTCCACACCACGACGCTCTTGCGGTCGATAACCAAGACGACCGACCTTTGCGTATATCACTGCTTTTTGGACCCACACAACGCGACGATGCATCGTCGCCTCGCTCGGAAAAACGCTCTACCGCAAATTTCCTAGTTAAAAAAAGGTTACATCTCGAAAACGCGTTATTTTTTTTTCCTACAGATTTAAGTGAGTATAAAAATTGCATAAATGTGAGATTTTGTATGAAAAATTTTATATTATAAAATCTTTCTCACGGTCCGAGCTTACTTTTGGATGAAAAAATTAATAAATCTTTGGTACATCTTTGCGCGCAATTATTAATTTCCACTAAAGAAAAACAACGTGTTCGGGATATAATATTAGCCTTTTGACTTTAAAAGTGGGGTTAACTGCCCTCTTTGACCACAAAAAGTTGAGATAAACCTTTTTCCATACAAGCGCGTGGCATGAAAGCTGCTTTACCTCCTCTTTTTTCTGTTTTGCGCGATACTTTTTATTCTTTATATTTTCATCGTCTTGCGGTTCGAGAAAAATGGCGTTTATTTATTTTGTTCCGAACGATTCGTCTAGAATTGAACGGTAGGAATATTCGGCTCGAATATTGAATATATAGTTTTGAATACCAATACTTTTAGTGCAAATCGTTACCCTTTTTTTATGCAGGCCAGATAAAAAAAAAAGGAAGAAAAGGAATGACCCAAAAATAAAAATAGTCGAATAAATTTCTTTATTTATCGCCCGGTGTGTTTTCATTCGTCATCTTGACGCAGAATTTTCGAAAAATCGAAAAAGAATACGTGTAGAAGAAGCTGAATAAATAAAGGACGAAGGAGGTGGCCACTACCATTGTTTATTTGCTTGTGAACGAATGCTTGACTAAGTTGCAAAAGAATATAGCCATAAAAAAGAAACTATTGATTTTCCCAATGCCTCTGGTTATTTTCAGCTCCAATTTCAATCTATGAAAACAAAAAATTTCCGTCTCTCACGTAATTCCGTATAGCGTTTTTAAAACCTCCACGAACTCGTAACGTTTTGCTTTGAAAAGTTCACGAGGAGCTACGGGTTTACCTCCATATTCCTGCTGGCTCTTATATTTTTACGACATTTGTTATTGTGATTCATTGGAAGGAGGAAATGAGAAGGAGAAAGACTTTGCGCGCTTTCTTTATCGGAGAGCGGAAGAATAGAGTGGAAAAGGAAAGAAGGAGAGGGAAGTGAAAAGAAACGAAACTGAACGGTGAAAAGGTATATGGAAACTCTCGCAGTGTCACTTTTTCCCCATCAGTGTAAAAGTAAAAATATACGCGCGCGGCACAGAATCGAACGAATAAAGAAATCTCTACGCAGAGACGCATGCATTCGTACATAAAGCGCACCGACTTCCACGCGAATCACCTATTCCAAGTCAATATAATCATCCCTAAACGTATACACTTTACGTCGCATGGATGTGCACACCCACGTATACAGATATGCTGTATCGCCTACGTCTATTTCTTATCGTCGAAGATGTGCCGCTAATGTATTCCCGGTGAAAAAGTTACAAGGAGACGCGCCCAGTAATCGAAATGATTTAGAGCGTTTTTCTTTTGCCTCGGAGCTTCGACTCCCTCTCTTATCCACCTCGACTCTTTTTTTTGTCCCTCCCCCCCTCCCCTCTTTATACTCGCGATCCTCCCCCTCTTTTTGCGCGCTTCGCGAGAGAATGTGGAGCACATGGCCACGATTCGAGCTGGTTAGAAAATGACATTGGAAAGGATTCAAGGACGATTGAATGAGCTGGATCGTTTCTTTTTTTTTTCTATTGTTATTGTATAAGGTTTTAACTCGTTCGCTCTAAAACATATTTCAGTTGATCTAGTTGAGAATCGAGGTAATCTGCGTAAACATCGATAATATTTTGTCGCATTAAATGTATATCGTACGAGACATACAATAATACGTACCGACTATTTATTTGGTTCTTTTGCATAATCTATTCCGCATAATGATTGAATTTTAAAAAATCGAATCAGATTACTAAATTTACTGTCCAATTACATTGCATATTAAATTAATCTGAAAAACAGAAACTTATTGCAATGCGAATTCCCTGCTACTTATTAATACATGTATACTATTTTACAATAAAATACGTAGAATGTGTTGAATGCTTGATACAATAGAAAAATATGTTTTTGTAAAGAGAGTGCGTAGCTTCGAGTTACGACAATTGTAACTGTGTAGTCGTCGTCGTCGTCGTATTTCAGCATTTCAATGCGCCTCTTTATAAAGACAAATTTCCCTGCATATCTAGAATATTTTCATCGCCCATTGTACTGCATATTAGGCAATATACCTCCACTTTCCCAACCCAAGACGTTTGTCTGTTCCGAGGGAATGCCGTACTAGAAACGCTTTACTCGGCTATGTGTCTTTTATATTAAACCATCGGCGATGATTTGTGGACTATTTTTATATGCTAATTCCAAAGCGACGGCAGCTCTTGAACGACACCGCAGAATTGTCGATTTTCCTGCGATACTTCATTTTTCGTGAACTGCGCTTCTATATTTATACGCTTTGAACAGCGCCGTATATTTTCTGAACTGAATTCAAGTGACCGCTAATTGATGCGAATAAATAGTAATTTATTTTGCCCTATTTGAAGATAACGTTTCCTGCTATTTTCGTCGATTTTTCAGCTATAAAAAAACGATAAAGTATTTTTATCCGACAGCGAAGGATTCACCTTTTCTTTTTTTTTTTTTTATTTTCTTTCTATCTGGGCTTATCATCAGCGATTAATTGTTTTTGACCGGGAAAGGGAAGAAGTGGCTCAGCCGGATTTTAGTTAACCGTGACTGATGATCCTCGGGGGTCTCGAATAAACTTTCGGTAAACCAGTTTTATGGACTTTTCGCTTAATTGATTTTGCGCGGGGAAAGAAAAAATCCTCCCCTCCGAGAAGAACTTTCCAACTATTTAAATTGGCTTGAAATTTTCATCTTCCGCCCCGTTTCGAGACTTTAATCGATGTTTGTGTCTCCTTTTGTGTCGCGCCGAGACCCGATTCTCGCATAATCATCGCGTATATATATATATATGCGCACTGCACTTTAACATTAGCGGCCAGGATTAAGTTTCGACAAGAGGTTATATCATCGTATAAGGACATAATTTAAAACTAGAACGGCATTAAATGTTGGAACGCCTAAATCCGTATCATTTCGTTGAGCTTAGATTATTTATGTTCACGAATACAAAATGTCCACCCGGGGGGTTAAGCTGCGATTCGGGCCCAGGGTATAATCCCGTATAACGTAAAACAGGACATTACATATTGTATATGCGTATAGGCGCTTCGGCGATTCATCTAAATTATTCCCTTTTCATTCCGCCCGACGTTAAATTTAAAGCCCCATATTTTAGAAGCCCCCGCGCGCGCGAACGCTTTACCCAGTTTCATTCAACTTTCAATAATCGTGACCTTATCGACTTTTTTCGAAACTGTCTAAGGATTGTATTTTCCGATAAAGTAATTTAGTGTCTGCATCAATGCGCATCTCTCTTTTTTTTTCTTTTCTTAAAACCTAATACATCAAATTACGATTTAAAGTGCCCGTGTACTTAAAGTATATTCATTGCTATTTGAAAGTCTATCACTATCCGCTCTATAAAAAGGCTATAAAAAGGCCGGACTCAATGAAACCATTTATCCCGATTACACGTATAATTTCGCCAAGTTTAAGGGCAAACTTTATTTTAAAGTGCTCACCGCGGCTCTTTAAGAGCGTCAGGGGCATAAAAATAAAATAGCGATTTTAATAAATCACCTTTCTCTCTCTCTCTCTCTCGTTCAGTCGCTTTCGCAAAATATATACTCGTCCTGATAATCTGAAGCACAACACGCACACACACACATGCGCGCATGGCAGACAGCCGCTCCCACATATCCTCCGGCTCATCGCGCATTATACGAATGACTTTGTGGAAAAAAGAAATATAAAGCGGGCGCATTATATATAAGAGCGAAAAAAAAAAATATGCGCTCTCGAGATTAGGCGCGCGGGCGAGTCCAAGGGGTGTGGGGCGGAGGTGGAGGAAGAAGAGCTAATGCGTTGTCTTCTGGAAAGTATGAAAAATGAGAGCGAAACTCAGTGAATTTCCAGTGCGCCATGCCTCGAGGATCAACTATTATGATCTATGTCCGGTGAAATCGCTTTCGAGAACAAGGCACTAAAGCTTTTTACGAGAGATGCAGAGCCTAAGTAAAGAAGGGACGGGAAAAAAGTGCGTGTGGAGGGGGCGGGAGAAGGGGGGGGGGTGAGGTCAGAGATAAGGTTGTCGAGGCACGAGAAATTTCCGTTCGATTTATTCGCAGATACATTGCGATCGTGAATCCCCTGAGGCCTCGCATGGGCAAGAGGATAACTCTATGCATAGCCCTGACCATCTGGGCTGTGGCAGCCATATTATCGCTGCCGATGCTGCTTTTTTTTACGACGTTCACCCAGAACTTCAACGACGGAGCTGTGAGGGTGATTTGTTACGCGAGATGGCCCGACCTGAACCCAGAGACCAGCCAGAGCTTCAACGAGTATATGTGAGTCTTTCTCTTCATCCTCAACCTTAAATGTGCGTTCACACTAAAAATGGCGCGTTAAAGTTTTTTCTTTTAGATTCCTTTATTGAACGATGGCAGCTTTGAGCTAATTACTTATGCAAATTCCTTGAAATAGAGTCTCGCGCTAACGACATTTGTTGTATGTGGAACTTTTCTGCAGATGACGGTGTTATCGAAAATCCGATTTTCATAAAATCAATCCTTGTTATACATTCAAATCGAGTCTCGGTAAAAATTAACTGAAACAGGTATTTTCATAGTTACGGGAAACGGAGTGTAACGTAATTTTTGATATATTTCTTAAGTTAAATTTGATATGATTAATACAAGGAACGTGACAACGTTTCAAAAGAAAGGAGGGAACGCCGACGATAACAGCTTTTGAGTGTAGACGAATGACATTTTACGCAGAACGTAATATATTCTTTTAAAAAAGTTTCGGCTAAGTTTCGGGAAAGTTAAAAACAATCAATGGGAAAATGGGAGGAATATTGCCACATATGACTGTTACTACTTCGTTTCAATGTAAGCGATCAACACTTTTATTGATTGCTCTCTTAACTTTTTCATCACTTACGAATGGACATATTTCATTCGATCAAATATTTCATTGAGTTGATCGATAGTAAGAAAAATATAAGCTTACGACTCCATAAAGATCTTCGCAATTATTTCACGTGACATGTGTAAGCTTGTATAAACTAAATCATTGCATTCGTCTTTTAACGTAAAAGATTTTCCGTATTTATCAAAGTTAATTAAGCTTTTATTAAAGTTTTTAAAATCCCGGGCTGCGCTCAGAGAACCGAAAAATTGAAATAACTTAAATTAAAAAATGCTTACCGTCCCATTCAGAGCACGAAAAATCCAGTAATAAAGAAGGGACGACACTGATATCTCGTTTTTCGCACAGGTACAACGTGATCTTCATGATACTGACGTACTTCCTGCCGATCGGCGCGATGACGTTCACCTACGTGCGAATCGGCGTGGAGCTGTGGGGCTCGCAGAGCATCGGCGAGGCGACGCAGCGCCAGCTCGACAATATACGGAACAAACGACGGGTAAGCTGTACCTTCCCTCCTGTTTCTTTCCTCTCCCTTTTATCGCTATTTTTAGGAGCCCCAGACTTAAACATAAACGCATAAATTTAACGCACACTGGATATACATATATATATATGTGTGGCCACAAAAGTTTTCTGACAAAAATTGAATTTTTACAGCTTACAAGCGTGGCGCGAAATTAAGAGTGGAATTACACACTGACGCTATGCAAAATTTATCGCTTCATACACCTTTCTTATGACTCGGTTTTACGATTGTTCTTTTACACAGTTACGTATAGGCTCCTAAAATTCCTGCTTACTAACGTGAGTTTCCGGAAAGGTGAGCATTTCGTAACTCGAGAAATTAGAATGCAAATAATGTTCTACCCCCGAATCCAGTAGTTCACTGGAGAAATTTAGACGCGAACAAACTTAATGATTCAATTTTGCCGTCAATCGTGTAGTTCTATCTCGATCGACCCGTATTATTCACCTTTCTTTTTTGAATCAAACCAATTATACTACAGTAATTAATTTTCAGTGATGTCAAATCCCATAATAGTATTGTTGCATCCCATTATTCTGTACAATTATGAATCGCTTGTCATCGATTTATTGATAAATGATATTTAGGATGTACACAATAATTTATTGTGTACATTCATTGATGCTTATTATTGCATATATAAATAAATCCATACTTACTGTACATCATTAATATTTCATAAATTTAACAAATTGATTTTTTTGCGCGTATGCAATTATATACAGAAAAAAATATCAGCTATTATTGTTATGCCCTACAAAATTATATTAACCCTTAATTCTTAACAGTATCATACTTGAGATTCTATAATTGATTTAGTATTAAATCAGCCTTGTAAACGATCTTACAGTCATCTATATATATGTAAAAATAAAAACTTTTGTTATTTAAAAATAGGAAAATCTTTTTTAGTGCGAAACATCGTTAATAATATACAGCTAAGATATGATCACAAAGCTATACTCACTTTCATACCTTTTCATGTAAATTTCCTCGACTCCTCGGGGAAATTTCGCGATTCCTTCCGCTGTAGCTTACACATCACGATCTTGAAAAAGCGCCAGCCAGAAGAATCCTCATCTGAGGCGAGGCTCAGACATCGGTACATAAAGTATGCATTAAGCGCACATGTTATTTGCAATTCTGCACTCGATACATAAAGGGTACGATACCTTGAATCTCTGACATACTTTTCTGCTTAATATCACCATAATGCACAAAATCCTAAGTCATTAGAAGTGCGCGAACCACTATAAGCACATCCTTGCAGAGTACTGTAATTCGACGCAGGCGGAGAAATTGAATAAACAAATGTCGGCATAATAATTTCCGAAACTCTAAGGGACTCGTTTGCATTTAGGAAGCCATTAGCGTTTAATAGCATTCCTAAACGCCCCCGGGGAAATCGCTAGTGCGGCCCTTAGACTGTAGCCGGCATTGAGGGCTAGCAACCGCCACCGTCACGTCTTATCGCTTCCTTTCCGACAGTATATATATAACACCAGTTGCAAGACAAACGGGATTTTCCGTAATCTGCTTTTTTCCTCTTTCTTTTTTGTTTCGCGCCGCGAGGATCCCTCGGTGTCGAACCCCTTCGCCCCAATAGCACCAGCTAACGATCGCTATCCGAAAGTATCATTAATCTATTCGGTTGCATCCCAGTTCATGTATCTATTATCTGGAGCATAGCTCATCGGTTAGAGCAAATTGTATCCCATTATATTGCGTAATGCGCTAGAAGTGTTGTGGATTATCTCAATAGGACAGGTTCCTATTCAGCTGAGAGGGAAAACGTATTAAGACGCGAGCATTTCTAAATAATTAAGCGCACGTGCGGTTTGCTATATAAATCTTCAATTTCGGATCTGCAAAGAAAAGGATTCTAGTAGAATCTTACAATATGTCACTTGGTATAAGATAAATAGGTATATGTAGAGATGAGTAAAGAGTACAAACTTCCATTCCGACATTAAAATAAAGCAATCTCAAATAAGGATCAGCATTTAACGAGAGTTCGCCAGTGAAGCCAAGTCTCTGAAAGGGTACATTTGAAGACGAAATAGTATATAGCTGAAGAGAACGAGTGGTATTCGAGCAAATCGAGATAAGTAGTGCTGGCGAGCGTTGAAGGTGCAGCGAGCGAAAAAGACCAAAGGGACGAGTAGTGGCGAAGGTAGCGAAACAAGATCGCGATACCAAGCTTTTGATAGACTATAGGCAATATGGAAGAGTAGCGGAACTACTCACTCTGTGTATATATATCCACGCATAATATCGAATACTCAGCCAGGAAATACATGGAGCGGGAGATAGGTAGTGGGCGAGAACGAGGATAAAAAAGTAACTGTCGAAGCGGCGCGTACACATCGAGAGGAAGACTGTATGGGCAATCGACGCCAGTCTCAACTGCAGGTAGTAGAGGATAGAACAGAGTCTGGCTAATATCTGGAATACGTTATAACAGTTGAGGACACGCTAGTGGCGGTCCGCAGGCTATATGTGCGGTCGATGCGAACCCCGACAGAGATGCCAAACGGGGCTCCGGTGCAACTTGTAAGCGTGACGACGACGACGACGACAGCTGTCCCCGGAGCGAAAGCCGGCGAAAGCAGCACGCGCTTGCATATCGATGACATAGGGGAGGATCGAAGGCTTAAAACGCGAATCGCTTCTGTCACTGAAAGCGGACGTCCATAATAGGAAATGCGCGAAGCTGACCCAGAGCGAGCTAAGGGTCGTCGCCGATGAGACTCGAGAAGACGGAGTTTATATATGAGAAAGAGACCCATTTGAGAATTGGATGAATGAGTTGTTTGAAGAATAATAAGTTACTTCGCTATTGTGCCAATATCTTAATCGACAGCTTGTACGTATCATGAATAGAAATAATAGGAGAATGAGAAATATATGTATATTCACAAATGAATCGTCTAGGGAATCTGGATTTCTGTTCGAAACAGAGATTTCAGAATGGGAAAGATGACAGAAATGATTATCGCGTGGGACAAATAGATTAATAATGCATCGGGGGACGAGCGCAAACTACAACTTAGATTGATAAGGTATAGGGGGAGCGGAAAAGATAAATGAAGGGGTGGAAACAAGAGTACGGAAGAAGTAATACGTAGTTAATAATATCCATGCGAGGGGAACGAAATTAGAAAATCATTTTTTTATATAATAGAAAGAATTTAGGTAATAAAGAATGTAAGATTGATATAGTTGTGCGAGAGAATGTGAGTGGAAATGCTATAACGAACGATGTCAAATAGTACCTGCAGGAAAAAGAGAAGGAGAGAGAATAATGAAGATGTTGGAGCAAAGGCTCACTGATGTAATTAAGTTAAAAGATACATGACGATTAGAAGTAATAGGCAGGTCGAATGGCTTGAGACACTGAGAAATCGAGAAGAAAAAATTATGGGATACTGTGGCGCCTTAGCAAAAAAAAAACGAATAGCGCATCAGGAGAGAAAAAAAATAGCTATTTACCCTAAACGTTCGCTATTAACGTTACGAAATTCGTATCGCTATTAATTAATCTCAATTCTTTTTATCCAAGATGTAAATACTCTATTTTCAATCCATAAAATTATATTCACTATTGACACACACCATAAAAATATTAATAAACAATATAACATCACACTAATCGCCTTTTGAAGTATCTTTATACAAAATTTGACACTCAAATCTTCAGGGAGGCAATTTAAATTACAATTTTCAAATATTTAAGAATATGTCACGCTCGCAAACCTCCAAATTTATTAAAGAAGTTGGCCTCGAAAAGGGACAGACCTACTTTCCAAAGATTTTTAAAGACTGCAGTACATCCTGGTTCCAAGGAAAAAATTTACCGCGTAAGCTAGTCATTACTATTGATAGAATCAGATCGGATCACTATAATCTATCTGCTAGTCTCTACCGGATAAATGTAGTTACAACCCCTACATGTAAATGCAAAACCTCCAGCGAAGATATTAACCATGTATTGTGGCAATGTCCGCGTTCTGATCAAGAAAGAGTTGATTTTATTCTGTATTTAAGAAAATCCTCTCGTTATTTACCTCTGGATGTAACTTCGCTGATTGCCGTACCAGACATCCAAGCCTGTCAATGCCTTGTCATATTTCTAAACAACTGTCATGTCCGCCTATTATCTAATACGGAATATGTAATTCTTGTAATCTTGTAGCATAATAAACCTCCTAGGGTTTCAAAATGCTTAAATAAAAAAAACTTACAATTAAATTACGTTTATAGCAGTACACAGATCGTTCGCTTTATTGTTCAAAATAAAAGTCTTAAAAGAGTAATGAAAAAGTACTAGAGTTACATCATCAGACATTCTCTCTTCTCCTTTATTTCCTTTTTTCCCCTTCGACATTGTAAATAAATTCATGGTCGCGTCTCTGTGTGCCTGATCTCTTCCCAGGCTTGAAAGGGAAAAATTACTGGCCGTTAACAAGAGAACTTCTTATCTCTTAGTCAGTCGGGCTAAATTGCGGGAATTGTCAATCATAAAAACCTACCGCGACTCGTCATCTCGACGCTCGGGAAAAATGCCTCACGCCCTCCTTATTTTTATTTCACCAAATGGGTCAATTAGCGCTTGTGCCGCCGCCCTCGTCGTCCCATTTGAAATAATAATAGTATTCAAAGTATACACTTTTGTTGAAGGGTATAGACGGCACTGCACATCGTTTTTAAACTTCATTGCTGTTTGCATATTTGTTGCATACATTTTTTAAACACCACTTCAAACAAATATTGTAAAAAGAGTCAAACGATTGCATTCCATTTAAATATATAAGTGTTGCAGTAATTTAGAATGTATGAAAAATATAGTATAACAGTATATTCTATATACACAGCCTATAAGCTACAGATTATAACGAAATGTAGCAATGACAGGCAGTTATTATTCCCACGTTAAAGAGTATTTTGGTAATCCCTTAAATTCCATCACATCAACGAATATCCCGAAGACAGTTTAACGTTGCGGAAAAAACAAATTAACCCATCGACGTCGCGCCTAAATTGACATCTGACCCGCGTTAAGAAAATTTTCGACGCTTCCTTTCATAAATACACAGGCCGCGTCGAAATTAAATCCCAGCGCACCTGCCCTTAAAAGTCATATAATGAACATCTCTTGTTCCGTTCTTGTACATGTGTGCACTAAACATATGTACATACCGCTTGCGACAATTCTTCCGTCAATTAATGAAAGTGTTGAGCAAAGGCAAAAATTATATCGAGTATAATGTGCAACAGTGAAATGACGCGTACACTTATCCACTTTCGTTAATTAAGTTGGCATTGATAGCAATTTCTTTTATGATGTATGGTATAGCTCAGTATCGTTCTATATGATTTATACAGCTGCTTGTGATAGAATTTTATACAGATACTCTATGATGTAGAGCAAATTGTATTATTAAAAAAAGAACGCGCGTTAAATTTTGTATGCATTTTGTATATTTGTATGTATCCAGATTTTGTATTAAAAATCATTTGAATAAACCGAAATTAAATGTGTTTATAAACTTTTTCTTGACAAGCAGAAATGACTAGGTAAAATTGTATAACTTTAGCCATTTCTCTAAAGTAAACTCTAGCCTTTGAACTCAAAGTTTTCTTTTCCTCAGATCTTTGTTGCATGAAAAAAGTCTGCATAAACTTAGAGAATTAGGAAGCCAAGCGAGTACAAAGTTACCATTCATATTAAAGAACACTGAAAAATTTCAATGACAATTGGACAGTAGATACGATTAAAATGTAAAACGTACGTAGAATTCATTAATTTTAAAACCAAACTTCGAATAGAAAAAATTATACCAAGAGCAACGAATGCTTTGTTGATTGTCCATCGAGAAACACATATAGGTAGGGCGTGTCCGCGCTATACACCCTCCTCTCTTTTCTATATACAGTCAATACAAAGGGTTAAGTCGAAATACGAATGCACACGTATTCGTATAAGCCCAGCTCTACTGTCGGCTCATTTAATTTTCGAGCAATTTCATTAATAGGCCAATATCGCTGCCTATATTTGCACAGTGAGTAGCGCACAAAATGCCGACTCGCCACACACACACACACACCCGCACATATATACAGATCGTTTTCTTCGCTGGTGTTTTTAACGAAGGTTTTAAACAACAGGGCCGCGGGAGCTGTGCACAGCTCGCCTGCTCCAATCTCGCGTAAAATTTCGTCGTTCCGCGGGTTACGGTTTAATACGGCCAGACTCCGTGTGGGAAGCGAAAGTACTGCGCACGCGTGGCCTGCACACACGGGAGGAAAATTAATATTGTCCCTCGGCGAGGTACATCTACTGCAGCGTATACCGGTTAGTTTTAAGCGAAATTCTGCGGCCGCACACGAAGATAGCTGGGAAATATAATAAAGGCCCCCCCGGAGTATACAATGCGCGATTGCTTATATAATAATAAACGCCGCCTGTAAATTTATCCGCCTGTGAATCGTTAATCGAATCGTTAATCGCAGGAGCTCTCTCTCTCTCTCTCTCTCTCTCTCTCTCTCTCTCTATCCGTTATATTCATTCGCTCGGCAGGTTCAAATCAGCAGTGAAAAAGCACCTACTTAACTTAGACTGACAAGTACATTTACGCCAAAGGGCGTTGCTCAATGTTTATTTATTCGGTAGAGTCCCATATACTTCATTTTTAACCGTATGCGTGTATTTATCGGCATGAATGTATGAGTGAATGGTCATTGATGTAAGTGTGAATGGCTTTGTGATGTCCTCTTTTATTTTTATTTTTTATGTTTATTTTTACTTTTATTTTTACCTTTTGACTGATAGATATTAGACTGAATTTTGCGAATTTTATTTTTTATTTATAAGCTATTACTGTGATATCACCTACGTATTTTGATTACTGTATCAGTATTATTTAATTTGTAATCTATTGTGATATCCAATTATTTAGTGCAATATTTAGCGCAATATTGTACCCCCAAGTCTTTTTATCTTTTTATTAGCATTATGTTAAGATTATACAGCATTGTAATTTTTGTTTTGTAACAAAATTAATTTATATCTATCTATCTATCTATCTCTCTCGATGAAATTCCCCTCCACCGGAATATTGTTCGTTTTATTCCTCCCTTCCCCGAGATTTTTCCGTTATTTCAATCGAGGCTTTAAAAATTGCGACGCGATGCAGCCGGTGCTCCTCCAATCAATGGTCCATACGCGAGCGATATGCCGAAAATACGAAGGTGGGGGCGTAAATCGACTGCGTCGAACAAATGGTCCCGACGACCTATCGGTGCACTGCTCAAAATTGCGGACAAATTTTAAAATTGATAGTATCCGTGCTTATTCGCTCATAAACTGCGGCGGCAGCTCGCATTACTTGTAAAATCATTTATTTCCTCGCGATGTCACCGCCGGCTCGTTACAGACAAAATTAATGAATGAAATATCAATAAAGCCGATGTAAATATAAATCACCGCGCGGCGGACCATAGCAGCTGTCGAGTGGAAAAAGGCTTTTGAAAAAGTCGTATAAATCATCGACCGTCGCGAGGAAATTTTTTTGATAGAAAGAAAAATAGCAACAATTCGATGCATCGAGAATATAATGATTTGCTCAGTAGGAGAGAGAGAGAGAGAGAGAGAGAGAGAGAGAGAGAGAGAGAGAGAGAGTCGCAAATTGCGCTTATAACACTTAGGCGATGTAACGGCTATTATTTATCCACTCGCAGACAAGCCCTTGATTATCCCCTCGTGGACATTGCCACTGAAAGAGCCGATGCCGCAAATAGAAGAAGCCTAGACGTGACGAGCGAGCGAGAGACAGAGAGTGAGAGAGAGTGAGAGCGAGAGGGGAAAGAAAAGAGGCAAGAGCGCGGAGCGGTTTCACCCGCTATAGCCTATCCCGTCAGTTTCTTCGCGCGACCATAAATTTGTGGGATTAGTCATCTATCTCTCACTCTTGGCCTTATTCTCTTGGACCTTTTTTACTCATCCTCCGCCGGACTGTAATACCGACGAAGAGACGAAGAAAATATCCTCCTCCTCCTCCTCCGCAGTAGCAGCAGCTTTTGAATTGCTACGTCGGAGTTTGTGCCGCGAAGCTTTTGGACGATTTGCGGTTTGATGTGACCGATGCAAAGCAGTTGAGCTCCTTCTCGAGTTTGTACCCTTATTCGTCATACTACTTGAGCGAGCAAGAGAAGAGATTTCTTTTCTGGCCTGTTTTGAGGGTGCGGCCGGTTCTGTATATTGCCCTGATTTTTAGAATCCTTTCAAAGGGGGTACCTTTTATTATGCATGAGAATCATTTTTTCCATTTTCCACCCACTTTCCGTCGTCTAAAGGTATTTGGAAAAATACCGTTTGTCCCGTCGGTTTTATTCGAGCGCGAAGGAAAACACTTTTTTACTGAGAAATAAATCAAGGTTTGTATTTTAGAATATAGCCGTTGATGTTTTCTGCAGTTTAATTAAAAAGAAACATTTAATGTAATTGAATTCAATATATTTTACTAGTTTGTAGCGTTAAAATAAACGAACGCGCTTCAACTTTTCACGTTTGAATGTTCGCGGTGTGCGTAGGCTATGATTGGCTAACAGTATATATATATATACGATAATCCCATATTATAACTTAGGCTTTCGATCGTGGAAAGTACCCTTGATCTTGTTAAATTAAGTTTTTGATTGAAGAATACTTGGCGGCACGATGCTCAAGCTTCGATCCTTATTATGTGGAAATTAAGTATACCGAAAAAAATAAAATCTACGTTATTTGTACAAAGCTCGTGTAATGTTTCGTCACCTCTTCACTACGACTTTGAAACTTCGCCGCGTCCATTTCGCATACTTTTCAAGTGAATCCCTCACATATATCCTGTCGAATTCCCCCTTCTGTGTAACCTTTCCCTCCCTTTCCCGCGTTTTCTCCTTTCCAAGTAATCAAATGGTGTCTTTTCACGAAACATCCCGTCTCTCTTATTCGCTTCCTTCTTTTTCCACATCTTCTTTTAAATTACTTTTCTTGTATTTTTTCCCCCAGTTTCTTTCTCATCTCCTTCCGCAGCTTATTATCTCTGTACAGTTCACATCTCCACCAGTGTTAATCTGCCCATCATTCCACGTATACCATCTTATTCTCGCGTTATCCATTATGTGCGGTTTGTCTTATTTCCAGTTTCTCGGTTTTTTGCGTGTCTTTCCTTTCATTCGTAAGATTTTTACAATAGTGCATTAATAATAAGCTACTCAAGTAAACTCGTTCTTGAGTCCATATACCTCGAAAGAAAAATATACCATTGCTGCATTTATTTACGAAGACACAGAGTTTTCATTATTATATATTGCTGTTTGTTGCGCTTTTCTTTTGAAAACGCCCAAGTAAAGCTCGCGGGAGTTATTTAATATTGCGCATCACTTTGCTGTCAGTTTAACGTTCCAAGATAATCATAGTGCAACGTATAAAGTTTATTTAACTATAGTCTAGAATATAACTAAAACCTTTCGCTAAAGCGAAAACTAAAGTTCAGAATTTTTCTATTTAACTAATAGAAGTTCATCAAGTAAACTCTTCGAGGAAAATTTATTAAACTTATTTTTAATCGTTTATGTTTACTTTCTACTACCTATATTTAACTCAAGTTATTAAGCACAATTTTGTAATATTTCCTGAAATTTCTGCCAATTTTGCAATTTCCATTCCATATCCATTCCAAACATAAATAACATATATTTACCTTTGCGTTACACCAGCCCTATACTGGAATTCTAAGCACACGCGCGTGTACAATATAACTCGCAAGTCTGGCATTCCCCATCAACTCAAACTCGAGACTCGGCATCAATCGTGCGCAAAAACGAAAGACAAGCCGAAGAGTGAAAACTATTCAACTAACAACAGATACCCAGGGATCCCCAACGCCTTGTCCGTGTATACACACAGAAAACCAGCGGCGGCGTCGGCAACGGCAACGGCAGCATCTCACCCCGCTCACTATATAAGTTGTTGTAAAAGTTATCGCGTATCAAAGTCGCGGACGTTGTTTTCACCGACGGGACAATCTTTAACAGATCGCTCAACAATTCGGTTCCGTTCGTTGGCGCAAATATATCGCACACAAATCTATATACATGTATTGCCCCGAACTTTATGCAATCCGTCACCTTTCAAAAACTACATGCTATATACGACATGACGATTACTTGTCGCTTTATTGGCTTTCGATTGGCACACAATAGCCTCTTCTCTCTACCTCTGCATCGTATACACTGTTTTTTTTCTCATTTCCTCTACGTTGTCCTTAAAAAAAAGAACAAAAAAAAACCAGTGTTTTCCATCCCTTATTTATATTTCATCGGAGCTATCGCTTTTGCTTTTATTGGCGCGAAACTTTGCTCTTTCTCCCCCATCGTCTCGGCTTCTTATCTTTTCCTCTCTGTCCTACATATATATTATGTACGTATATAGAGAGTGTTTGTCGGCGAGGCCAAGAGACATAGGAGCGAGAGAGGCTCTTTAAAGGAGAAGCGCCGGCCGGGCCTCGTAACAAAGACTAAACTTGCGCATAGCCAACTATAAGGACGTGTATACTCGGGCAAGACGAGGAGCTGCGCGTGAACGAGGGAAGAGAGAGAGAGAGAGAGAGAGAGAGAGAGAGAGAGAGAGAGAGGAGAAAGGCTACTCTCTATATGCCTCGACCCTCCGAAAACGCTTACATTATTAATCGGAGCCGTGATGATGCCGTCGTCGTCGTCGTTGTCGTCGTCGTACGCGTGTAGGAGGCGAGAGCGAAGATCTGAAGGACGGATGTTCAGATAATTGAAACCGATCGCTGCCATCGCTGTCGTAGCCACTGATACGGCCGCGCGCTCGCGTAGCCACGTCGACCTAAATTGCTATGCGCTCGGGGGGTATTATAATTCGTAAATTTGATTGTTTAGTTTATACGCTCATGGATGACTTGTTGTGATGTACGTGTATAGGTACATGTACGTTTGACGTGAAACTAAGCCTGTCGAGGATTTACCAATGATTTCCATTAGTGCAGCTTTCGTGCGTCTAGTTCCTCTAATGATATATGCTATATTCTATAGAAATTAAAAGTACAACGATGGTAATAATAACGGTAACGTTCTATAAAAATCATTTACAATAGCAATTAAATTTTTATTGACACACTTTTTAATTATAAAATACTAATCTTTTACAAAATAAACTCACAGCTTTTAAGCTGGTTGATCGAAGTACAATCTGAATATCGAATTATTTTTAAAGTACAGCTCTTTGCGTATTTGATGTTTCATTATTATTCCGCACGTATTCCGAGAACGAAAACCAACGCATTTTATCAAATTCATCCTAAAATAAGGATAAAAATAAAATTCTTCTACAAAAGTCCACAGTAGATTAAATTTTCTTCTTATAATATGCGATCATACTACGTATTTTTACATGCTATTGGAATTTTTTTTCCGTGAATCGATAAAATAGAATGAAATAAAATATTTCCAATAGAGCCTATACTTATTACTATATACAATTATTTATACTTGGCATTACCGCGCTAGTGCGATGCATGAACATTCTATCCTAATGGAATTATTGATGGCTCCCTAGCGAACATCCAAATTCGCTCTAGCAACAGTATTAAATTGTATAATAACCGAATGCAGACGTAAGCTCGTAATCTTCTAATCATTCAAAGTTAAGGGGGTTCGACACCGCGAAAGTGGGTTTTACGAGTTACACGGGAAAATAGGTGGTAAGTAGGATCATTATGTATAATAGCTGCGAGAGAATTTACGGAGAAACAGCCTAGCTAAAATTACTACATACACTCCTGGCCGCGCGCATACGAGATAATTAACTACTGATGCAGCGCTCCACTGTGCATCTGCAGCCTCTTTTGTTCATCGTTCCACGATGAAACGTTAATTGGCTCAGCCTTGTTTAATCGCTCCTCGATCTCT
This sequence comes from Megastigmus dorsalis, assembly GCA_900490025.1. Taxonomy (NCBI): domain Eukaryota; kingdom Metazoa; phylum Arthropoda; class Insecta; order Hymenoptera; family Megastigmidae; genus Megastigmus; species Megastigmus dorsalis. The sequence goes on from UELU01141166.1 coordinate 69,668, forward strand.
CTGTTGCAACGTTCGCTGTTCCGGATTTAACCTAATGTTCAAGGTCGAGCATCATAATCTAATGACTTTTCTCATATTGCTGTTTTTTTTTTTTTTTTTTCCTGTTTAAGATGAAACCTTATATTGACTTTGTTTATATTTAATATAATAGGTTTCTGCAACATATTGTAAAGCGAAGGGATACGCGATCGAGGTTTCACTCTGGTCCCTTTATTTGCATGGCTACGTAAGATGCGACGTAAAGTGAATGATAGTCCGACACACAATAAGATCGAGCGCAATTGTAGTGGAAACTATGCAGCTCGAAATCAGTACCGTAATATATCACCTCCATAAATCAACATCATCCATGAGAAAATAGATGCATGAGTACAAGCAAAAAATGTCTATCCCCTATATATAAGGTTAAAATCCATGTAGCTTGAATATTTAACTAAAAGAAAATTCGAAAAAACGATACAGAATAAAGAATTGCTAAACACATTTCATTCGTAAATTATTTAAAATACAATATTCTGGTCTATCGATATTCTTGCGGTTCGTTAGTAATTTATTCAGAATATAAAATCAAGACTTATACGGTGGATTTATTGGTTTATTGCCTACATGATCAGAATAATTACGTATATACGCTTGAAATTTTCTGTTATTATAACTAATGGTATTATACTTATTATTTTTATATATACGCCTTTTATAATCATAAAAGCTTGAGCTTATTATTCTTTTTAAATAAATTATCAGAAATAGTAACTAAAAAAAAACAAAAGTGCTTTAAACTTGTCTGTTTCTCGTGAAAAATAAATGAAAAAGAAAATTTAGTTTTTACCTAAATGAGAATAAATGGATGAAACCACTATTATTGTTGAAATAATTATTAACAATTAAACTTTTAGAAATTATCTCTTCAAATACATGAACGTATTTTAGTATTTTATAAGTCCTTAAATTAAATAAAAACCGCTCTTTTGAAGTTAGAGGAAAGAACGAAAATTACATTAAATTACCGTCCTACTATGCATGACTACATCTACTTACATGCATTTCAAATAAAGAAAACCTTTGACTTTTTCCTGGCTCATGGGAATATATTATTATCTTTTTTTTTAATTCATCGTTCTCCTTGATGCTCTGAGTATAAATTGCACTACATACGAAGATTGCACATTTTCCCAAATGTTGAATCCCCATTTTTTTTCTCATAATTTCCAATTTCATTAAAAAGGTAAAGCAATCTTGTACTTGATATTTCTTAGAACAGAAGAAGACGTATTAATCCTATAATTCAATCTTAATTACTGTATATGTCACAAGTTACGAGAATTTATTAACCCGTCAACGGAAGTTTCATCCCTCTGACGATATTAAATCATTGCGACGTACCTTGACGTTAGGGTTAAATTTGTCATTAACATATAATAAGGGATAATATATTCATAGGCGACACGTGCGCTCCCGATTCGCAAATTGTATTACGCAACAACGAAATTTTGTGTTTACCAACTAAACAAGTGCGTACTTGTATATATATATATAGTATATATAATGACCGCAAACAACGACCACCGCTTAATTTCGGCATACTAATTGAAAATTTATTTTAAGAACCCACGCAATTCTGAAACACCTATAATCGATTCCCATTCATACGGGTAATTTGCAATATGCTAATCGAATCAAACTGCCCGCTAGAAGTTAATGGAGCCGTCGCGATGCCAATATAAATGGAAATGATTTTTTTTTTCTGTCTGATTCATGGTCAATTTCAATTCGATTTTTATAATTAAATTATTTTTTAAATGTTTTGGATTTTCTCGGCCTCTATTAGTTATGCGATAACTTATAACCCCATTGCGAAATACGTAATAGGCCACTTCCATCTGATACATAAAGTTAAAATGTATCAAATTTAAGGCAGAGGCGATCGGTGCGCGCAGCAAATATTTGACACAGCTTTATGAATTTTCGGAGAAGAAAAAGCACAATATCCCTCGGTCTCCAGCGCTTCGTTTGACAAATACTCCCTTGTTATTGGCCCATCTTATGGCGGTAGATTAACACTAAAAAGCAAATATTGCTTTCAAATAACCCATCTTTAGCAGAACCGCCATTTAATTTCGAACTATCCTATCTCTTCGAACTCGAAATCTCGTGACAAAATTGCTACTCGTTGCACCAATAAAGCAAAAAAAATCATAATAAATCCTATTTCATTATTCACAACTTCACACTTTCGTTATAACAACCAAAGCCTTCAAGGACTAAAAGAACCTCTGTATAATACATATATCCAAACCCATATACTCTCTGAACTGATCAACAGAAACTTTAAAGCCAGAGTTCGGCTCGAGTAGTCGAGGCGAACGGACGTGTCTTCGTGGACTCTGAATGTAAACACAGAACGCGAGTGAATAGTGAGAGTTACTGTAAATCGTGTTTCGTGATTCTTAAAACGGGGGCCACTTACATCTGCACCTCATAGTGTGTTCTTTACCATACATACAAGCTGCAATCGCAGTTTGCAATGTATAAAACAACTCAAGATTCCCCCGCATATGGGGTACAAAAAACCAACTCCCTAGAAACAAATAAACCCAAAGTACTTGCAACTAGCACACAATCAGTAAATCAACCCAACGAAATTGCAAACAACACTTCTACTCCAATGTCATACGCGGGAGCCACTGCTACAGAAGTAAGACCCAAAAAAGAGCAAGCGATCATCATCGACTCTATGGAAAACTGTACAAACGACGACTACATAGATGGATTGGAAAGCATCATTGACACGGCACACATAAGATACATATCAAAAATCTCTGGTAAGCGTGTCTGTGTTTTTTTTGACAGCGTGGAAAATACGAACAAAACAATAAATAAAATCATACACGTAAAACAGTATACGCTAAAAACTAGACCACTTTTACTAAAAATAAAAGAGTAGTAATTTCTAATGTTAATCCAGTTATAACCAATGCCATAATTTTGCAAGCCTTGAAGAACAAAGATATAAAGCCGATATCAAGCATCACAGAAATACGAGCCAGCCTTACTAAGCCTAATCGCGCACATATACAATCATTTCGAAGACAAATGTACATAAAAGAGGATGATGTAATTCCAGAGTCTTACTGTTCAAGTCGAAGGTAAGCAATATTGGCTCTACCTCACAACAGACCCAACTATCTGTTATATTTGTAAACAACCTGGACACCGTGCTTCGGATTGCCCAGATACATTAACTGACTCAACGCAAATAATTCCGCTTTCGCACGAAAATGACGAACAAATGGAGACACATGATCCAACTGCCGAAGATACATTCACACAAACACAAGTAAACAGCAAAGCTACTAAAAGGCAAGCTCCACCTTCTACTACTTCTACTAGCTCACTTGAAACAGCTTCTAAATTAATTAGTAACACTCAATTTCTAACTACAAATAAAGTAACTGATTTTAAAAAGCCATCACTCAAGAAAACCAAAACCGAAAACACAGCTCAGGATAAAAAAGCTCTAAAAGGTGATTTTGACACATTTAATGTGGACGAATGTATAACTCAAGCCAAAAACAATCAAACAAACAAATACTGTGTAACTTTAGAGCGTTTACAGGATTTTGTTGTAAAATCTTTCACAGCTAACAACATATACGCTTTAGCGCTAGAATACACAAATGACATCAATGACTTAATCAAAATGATAGAAGAAATACACCCACATGCTAACACACCTTTAAAAAGAAAACTTACTAATATTAAAAAGAAGCTGCAAAAACAACATTCTACAGACTCCGAATCTGATAATGACACCATGGATCTTACGCAAAAACCAATACAGCCCCAATTAGACCCACAAAACAAACAAGATTAAAGATTAAAAATGGCTAATTATTTAAACACAAATTTAAGAATTTTATACTGGAATGCCAGAAGTATATCACAGAAAAAAGAAGAACCCAATAAAATACTTTTGAACGTCGATATATTTGTGTGTGTGGAATCATGGCTAAACGTCAACGACACATTTCACAACGTACCAGGCTTCAAAACATTTCGCAAAGATCGTTTGAATCGAAGAGGAGGAGGAATTCTCATTCTTATACGCTGCCACCTTGCCTACATGGAAATTAAAAATCTAACTAGTCCAGACGAAACTGTCGAAATAGTAGGTCTAACTATCACCAATCTATTACATCCGATCGACATCATTGCCTGTTACAGAGCGCCTGGTCAGCTTACTCAATTGCAATGGGATATATTAATAAACAATGCTCAAAGCAATAAACACACTATCTTCATGGGCGACTTCAACGCCCATCATAACAGTTGGAACTGCGAAACAAACAATAGTCAAGGTGAACTTTTATATAATAGCATAAATAACTCTAATCTAATTTTGCACAATTTTGATACTCATACACATTACTGCAAAGCTACAAAAAAATTCTCCAATTTAGATTTAATATTCACAAATACCATTGCAACTGAGAAAGTTGAAGTTAAAGTAGAAGACGAAACGTGGGGCTCTGATCATTTCCCCGTACATATACAAATAAATGTAGATAAGAGCATATATCGTAATAAAACGTTCAGACATAGATCAGTGCGTACTAATTGGATAGCAGTAAATGAATATTTAGAAAATGCATTTCCTTTTTTTATGTCTGCTGAATATGATGATTATGAAGCGAATAAAAAATATGATAAATTTATTGAAATTATAACAAATGCAATAACAACACATACACCAAAAAAAATAAATGTAAATAATAGAATACATAGGAATCCAGTTCCCTGGTGGGATGAGGAGTGTGATAAGGCCAAAAGGTTAAGAAAATGTGCCTTTTTAAAATGGAAACACACTAGTGAAAATACGGATTATATTGAATACAAAAAAAGATGCGCAATTGCAAGTAAAACTTTTAAGACCAAATGTAGAGAAAATTACAAAACTTTTGCTCAAAATATAGATATGAGAACAAGTGCAAAATACGTATGGGACAAATGTAAAATTTTCAAAAATAAATGGGTTAAAATTAATCCTAATCACACTCCTCATAACCATCAAAAAGACTACAATAAAATAGAGTCAGCGTTGGA
>UELU01141167.1:0-22639 GCA_900490025.1 Megastigmus dorsalis
GGTTCAATGTGCGCGTCTTTGGAACTCTCTCCCGGACTCTCTGCGCAACTTACCATCTTTGAGCAGATTTAAGACGGCCATCTTTCAACATCTGCTCGACCTTGATTCTTAGCCCTGCCGCGGACCGAACCTGCGATTCGTTATGCGTTTAACTTGGCGACTTACACTACGCGCTTGGGTCAGAACTATAAATTTTCTGTATGTTAATTTATTATGTTCTGTCCCATATACTTATTTTTTAGAAAGTGTGAGTGTATTTATTGGCGTGAGTGAGTGTGTGGTAGGATGAGTGCATGTGTGATTGTGTTGTAAAGTCTCTTATATTCTTTTTATTTTAACCAAGACTGATAGATATCGATCGTTTCTTTATATTAAATTTGTTTATTTGTATTTTAATTAAGACGCTCTGTGATATTACTTTTAAGTTGTAATTTTTGACGACTGAAACAATGTAAGACTGACTCAGCTGTGATATCATAGAAAGACTGAAAATGTATAACTGCGAAAAACCATAAATAATGAAATGTATAATCCAAAAGAAAAATCAATATGTATTTGACATGTACATTTTGTAAACTATTTACAAATAAACTTATATCTATCTATCTATCTCTCGAACAGCAGACAAGAAGCAGCCTGGAGCGTTGACATCCCCAGGAGCACTTCGCTATGGCAAAACAACAAGTATTAGTTCGGTGTAAAATATGAAGGAGTAAAGGAAATACTGTTGTAAAATATGAAGGACTGAAGGAAATACTGTTGTAAAATATTTCAATTGCACGGATGGAGGCTAGGACAGGGAATGACAGGTTGTGTTTTTCTAACCTTCATTATTATTTACTTTTTCTCGACCGGCGAGGCGGCGACGACTAGGTATAAGTTGAGTGAGTGAGTGTTGCAACAGTACGCAATACTCGATCTGTTAGCTTTTACCTGTCATGTGTATAATACCATCGACCCACACGTATATTACGACCGCGGACCCCAGCGTCCATCGTTAGGTCATATCTTGACGCTACAACGCCAGAGACTCCGGTATTTGCATGCTGCTGACGCTGGATCGTTCGTTTTCAGCGCAATCCACCTGTTTCATCAGATGAAGCAGCTTGGAGCGTTGATCTCTCCAGGAGCACTTCGCCATGGCAAAACAAAAAGACATTATTAATATGATATGATAGATCATATCCATATTGTTCCCTCAGATGGAACAGCTGGATTGCGCTGAAAAGGAACGCTCCAGCGTCAGCATCATGCGAATACCGGAGTCTCTCGCGTTGTAGCGTATGACCTAACGCTGGACGCTGGGGTCCGCGGTCGTATATGTGGGTCGATGGTATTATACACATGACAGGGCTGATCTAACAGATTGAGTGTTGTGTACTGTTGTAGTACTCGCTCACTCAACTTATACCTTATAAGAGAGTAATTTCCATTAAGTAGTGAAGCGAGAGGGTCCGGCAAGGCGAAACCACAAAAATTAAGTACGTATAATGTGTAAGTGAGAGATGAAGCGTGAAAGAGAGAAGCGAGCGAAGGAGAGCGAGGAAGACGAGGCATCATCGGCACAGAGGCCGACAACGAGCACGCAGAGGCAGGTATCGGGAGGCGTGAAGCCAAGTGCATCATAAGCCATTGCCACATTTTGCTACATGTTGTTCGAATAAGTAAATGTTTGATATCTTTATATTACAAACTTGGCACATTAATATTCTATTTGTAAATAATTCAACATGTTTGAATTACTTATGTTTCTTTAGTGCAACTTTTCTACTCGCTTCGTATGGACAGTGGTCGCATTGCAGGTTTGGCTCCTTAGTGCAATAACTTTGATGAGTTTGTAAAGAGTACACATTCTTGAGGAATTTTCCGCATTTCCTACATTTTATGGGATCAAACGTTGAATGTCGGATCTGTATATGTCTCACCGGACTGGTTTTTCGCTTTGTTTATAAGAACAATATTTGGATTGATTATTCGGCTCCTTTCCACACATTCGACGATGATTTACAAAGCCTCTGAGTTTGAAAAAGTATTTTCTACATTTTGGGCACTGTTCAGTTTCGTTATAGGGATGATTTCGATTCATGTGCTGATGAAGCTTGACGCGGGTTATGAAATCTGCGCTGCATTTTGTACACCAGAATAAGAGTATCCCGTCACAACTATTACATCTTGTGCAGTCTCTTTTTAGTTCCGTCATATTCTCGTAGTTGGTACAATAATTCATCATACATTTCAAAATGTCTGCGAGCAAAAATTATTATTATTTATTATTAAATTACTGATTTAGAAATCTAAAAAATTATTCAATTTAATGAGAGAGTGCCCATTAATCTTCAAACATCTTATCGCTATGTACCCACGTGAAAATATACAACACTTGTAAATCTATAATTTGTAAAATTTTTTTATTTTACTGATTTTATGGTCTATACAGCTATCTACATAATAGTTAAGAACCACATAAACTGCTTCGAGATAAGTTTAAAAACATAATTTTTCAAACAATGCAAGCTTACAAAGGAAGTTGCCCACGTTATATAGAACATGTGCTCCCATCGGTGAAGTTTATTCTCCTTTTGTCACATAAAAAATTCATTTTTTGAAAGAAACAGACAAAAACACGCTTTGTACAATTTTTTGAGAACGATTAAGAGATCAAACGAAATTTTATTTAGTAACCAATAACCCCTAAATTGAGCAAAAATGATCAAATAACGAAAATACGATGAAAGAAGATTAAATATTTTTCATGAATTAACTCGATATTACACTTAGACTTCAGGGATGCGCTTCTAAATGGCAAAGCGTTCTCTTTTATTGGTTACTAAACTAGATTTTATTTGAGCCCTTAAACGTCTGAAGAAATTGAATTTTTTAATTGATGAAAGGGGAGTCATTATTAAATCGGATATGAAGATGGATTTTTATTTTTAAATTCATATTTTTGTGCGTTAATCGCTGGCACAGGTTTCGTAGGTTACCCGGAGGGGACTCATTTTCTATAACCGCGGACATCCTCCTTTATACACAAAATATTGGATCTTTAATTCGTTCGTGAAATCTTATGTGATTTCTTTTAATATTTTTACGTGGATAGTTAAAAATCGTAGACAGCATAAACACGAAAATTCTAAAATAAGGTAATCAATGTACCGTCTATAAAATAGAAATAATTATTTACAGCATTTCATAACTTAATGTTGATGGCTATGGCTTTTTCGCTTTTATTGATAAGGTGCTGTTGCATATGCATCGTGAAGTGTGATTGGCTTTTAGTATCGTAAGCGCAAATATTGCAACTGAAACGAGGATCCGACTTGCAATACCTTTCGTGCGTTTTTAGATCTACCAACAACTTAAAGCCTTTGCCACATTTGGAGCAAATTTCGTAATCATTTGGATTAATGACTAAGTGTTTGCGTTGCATGTGACGCGAAAGTATTACTTTTGAAGTTGTTTCTAAACCGCAGTGATCACATTTGAAAATGTATCTAGGGTAACATATAGTATCGATGTGTTTGTACAAGCTGTTGTAGTTCTTATATTTTCTATTGCATTTTTTACACTTAAAGTAAAATGGGGTCTTGCATTTGGGGCACTTCTTCAATCTTCTGGGTTCTCCTGAAATATAGATTTTGTCACATTTTATACAGCAACTATTGTAATGGTTCTCTTTACCTGCAAGCCATAATTTATAATAGGTTATTTGATAGAACTTTGACGAATCAGCGATTGAAAATTCGCGGAATGGCGCATCATATTGAAATATATGTATTAACCCCCCTGCGCAAAAGGTTTAAGAATACGAAAACTTCAAATGACGACTACTTAATAAATGTAGCTCTCTAAGAAAAAGAAAATATGGTAATCTAATTTTTTTTTATTTTTGTACAAGCACTTCTTAGATTATAAAAATCGATATATTGTATGGAAATTAAGCTTACAAATCTTTTTCGATTTTACAACCGCTGGTATTCCAATTTCAATTACTTTGTTTGAATCATCTGTAACAAATAATTAACACAACAGTGTCATTTTTATATGCAAAATTTTTCGATATTTTTTTATTTGATCAATTGTTAAATTATTATAATATGTACTATTGCCATCAAAAACTCACCAACATTTTTAATTTCGTTTTCGCTTTTATTGATAAATTTAAAATTTCCACTATTTTCTTTTTGACAAGTGACAATTTCGGTATACGTATTAAATCTGACTCAGTATTTTTAATAATATTTTGCTTTTCAGTGTTATCGTTTCTTAAGTAATCATTCAGATTGATTCTTTGTAAAATAACTTTCACATGGGATAATTTCATAAGATCTACTGTAGTTTTGATACGATCCAAAACAATTGAATGATATAAAAAGTTTCATATGCAAAAATATTTCATATATTAAATGTATAATTAGCTATGATTATTATTTACATAATACTATGAATTATTTTGTTACAATATAGTTAAACTTAGTCTTTCTTGTTTTTATGAGCTTTAATGAATCGTTTAATTTAGTGATGGAATTTACCAAACTTGTTTGTTTTTGTGGCTTTTGACTTTCTTCAAGTAAAGTTTTTGATTCGTTAGTTTTTTTACGTTTCGGGGACACTTCTGTGTGACTTGAATCATCTTCAACAAAAGAAAAACTAAATAAAAATCGCAATTTTTATTTTGGATTCTTTTTCATTATTTGCTTTACCCGTCAACGAGTATTCCATCTTGACACTTTGTCCGTGGAGCATTTGAAACGAATGTGAATAACGTTAATATAAATAGTAATATGTTAATGATCTACACTCATGCTAAAAAGAATTCTATTGAACTAATGATATGAAAATGAATTTATATTTCTGTAAAGCTGGAAAACTGTCAAGTAAACTTGTGTGTTTACAAATAATTATGTGTCAGTTGAGGTTGATTTTGCAAAACTTACATATCTAAATAGTGTGTACTTCCGAAAATCGAGCAGACAGCATAAGTGGCACAATCTCAGGTGATACATTTCGACAGTAGAGTTTAAGTCGCTTTGCCATTTATTCAGCATTGATTCGATTTTCTCTTACTGGATATATTACCTGCAACAGGCATTGGGGATTTGGATGCTGGGCACTGGTGCAGTTGGTAGTATTTTGACGATAACCGGGTTCATCTACCAAGTCTGTGCGCAATTTTCAATTTTATCAAATCGCTTTCACAATTTACCGCTGACCGTTGAAAGTCCAAGTCAAAAAACCTGATCATCTGATCTATGAATATGAGAAAAAAGTAATAAAGCATAACGTTCGATTATGCATGAGCTGGTTTCTTCAAGTCATTAGTTTTTACATCTTACATCTGTATGAGTATAGATAATGAGTTAACTATTTATTAATAAATTTAAAAAATGAGCATTTAGAAAACTTATCAAAGATTTTTTTTACATCAAGGCTAAACAAATTATATCGCCATTGAAAAATATTTGGAAACGAACTCGCGTTAGAAGTAACAAGAATACACGTATGTGGCTGGGTTAACTTGATCACATTATATGTACATTAAAAATATGGATACTAAATGTTTCAGAGCTTAAATCCTCAAAATTTGATTTCTCTTTTTTCCAAGATGTTTACATAAAAAAGTTACAGCATCGCAGGTTGAGAAGAAAAAATGAACATTATGGCTTTAAAAGGTTGAGATTATAATGTATCTGGACTATATAATATTAAATACCTATTACCTACCTTAAGGGCGCAATTTCATGCTTTGCTCTGTCGCGGCGACGGAGTTTTGAAGTTAAACTTTTTTTATCTTCAAACGACGCCGCTGACTTTTAAAAGTATTGTAAAGTACTATGAATTCACGTGGCCAGACAAATTAACAGAACAACTGATTGCTGAAATTCATTCAAGATAACCATTGTGGAATTTTAGAACGTCATTAAAGCAACGTAACAAATGAAAGAAACGTTTATGACGGGAAGTGGAGGCATATCGCTTGGTATATAACAGTCATTAAAATTCAAATTCAATCGCTGCAATTTTGTGGCCCATGAAACGGCACCACAAGACCTTATTGTTAAAAATATCTTACATCGTTCTTTTTTTATTGTGAAAAATGTAATTTATTTAAACTTACGTTATAACTTTTGAATATCTTTAACAACCCTTATGAAAATTTACTCAATGGTTCAAAATATTATTAGTACGACTGCACTAAACTTTGAAGCAATAATAGGAGTAATATTGTTCTAATCTTTTAAAAAAAATTATATAAATACCATTGTTGTATAGGTACTTTATGAAGTAATTATGACATCTAATTTTATTTGTATTTTCAAAGACTTACAGATATTGCTTCACATACTAGAGGAGAATAATTGATAAAATGAATTTATTTTTAAGTATTTCTTTTAGTAGAATAAACATATCATAATTACGAATATATGTATAAATTAAATATGTTTTGCCGTAAAAGAATATTCTATTAGAAAAAAGAATAAAAATCGGTATATTAATCTCTATAACTTGAAAATTACTAATCAAAATTAAAAAAAGAAAATATTTTTATGATAAAACTGTAAGAAAGGTGAAGGAATTAATCATCAATCTTACAATAATATATGTAAGCTTCATTTGAAATAAAAATTCTAAAATTGCATTAGTTTTTAAATGCTAATTTATATTTATATTATTACTGTATATATAGTATTAAAGTAATTTTGCATCGAACGAATAATTTTTAAATAGCATATATAAGTTTATGTACAATCTGATATTATAATTACATTGTTTTTTTGGAATGTTTTTGTTGATTATTAAAACGTCATATCTTTATGCGAAAAAATTAATTGTAGTTAATTTAGTAAGCCTCATCGCTGGATAATAATACGATGAGTCGTCGCTAAGCGAAGAGAATTAAATTTTCTTCCTAGTGGATTACATTAATTAAACCTTTAATTTGATCAATTAAAGAAGTTTGCATTGGAATGTTTATTAGGATTTTCTTTGTGTTTTAATATACTTTCAAGCTAAGCTATAATCAGTTATGTTTGATGAATCTTTCTTCTTACTTACATAATATTGATATATTGCAGATAAAGTGTAAAGCAAGAACATAATTGGCGTAGCAATAATAAATTTAATCTGAATTTTACGAATGTGATATACTGTTTTATCGATAGTAACCGGTAACATGTTTACTCATGCTGAAAATGAACTCCCAAAATATGCATTCACAAGCTAATAGTAATGTCACTTGATAATAAGCTTGTTAATAAGTTGTCTATGTACTGAGTTTTATTTTACTTTGTGTTTTATTAAATGGCTATAAATATAAATGCATGTATAAAAACTATAGAAAAACTGCAATATATAAATTACCGATATATAAGCTGTCCGAGTGTGGTAAAGTACCATGGTAGTCGAGTGTATTAAATAAAATCGGTTTTAATCAAACTATTTATTTGACTGTTACTGAAATTACAGCGTGCAAATAGATAAAGTTCATCGACGCGTACGGGGGTACGCAAGCAGACTCGATTTCGAAAAGCATTATCACCGCGAGTGCGAGTAGCCACGTCGCGGGGCCCGCGATCAGCCGAGCCACGGCACTGCGATGCGCTCGTCCCCATCAGGTCAACTCGTTCGCTTCGTCGAAGCCGAAAAGCAAGTGCAACGACAGCAGCGACAGCAGAAACAGCTGAGCAACTCGGGCGTATACACGCGATCGCGATGCAGTGCGCGCGCGACACGCTCCCCGACAGCTGCGATACTCGTATCGCTGACGTCCGCCGAATATAACGAGCCGCGCCGCTCCGTGTTTCGTTGCGAGTTCCGAGGCTCGCCGTTGGCACCTCTGCTGTACTTACGGAGCCTAGCGCTTGTCCGCTGGACCGGACAACGGTCAACTCCCCTCCCCGTGTTTCGTCCGCCCGCGACCTGTACGCGGCTACAGCTGGACGGCTCCATCCGCGCGCAATTAGTTGTAGTAGCTCGTGGGTGCAGCGGAAGCCGAGGCCGAAGATGGAAAGCGAAAGCAAGAAGAGTACGGGTCATCTGTGCGAGTTGACGGAGGAGCAGAAGGAGTTCGCAGCGGCTTACTTGAACGAGATCCCCGGTGAGAGGGAGGCGAGGATACAGGAGATCAGGAGGTGGATCCTAGAGGAGGACCGGCTCTGCTCCCGTCTTGGTGAGTGCGGCAGTTTATTCGCCTCTACGGTGATTACCTGACTTTTCTTTTGTTCTTCGTTGCGATTCTGGCCAACTGATTATCGCAGACCCGACCCAGGCCCGTCTTCTCCTGTACTTATTCCGCTGCACAGAGACCAAGTTTACGGCTGCGGTGCGTCAGTTAATTATTGCACGGCTTACAGGGTTGAAATTTGGAAAAGCTGCTCGCGTTGCAGCGATGCAAGAGATAATAAAGACTTTTCTCTCTCTCTTTCTCTCGTAGACGCTTTCCGAGCCTCGATCTTGCCCATCGATGCACAATATGTATTTTGTTATTGTATGCTACGGTACGACTCTCACTTTTAAGAGCTCGATCATTCTCGTTTTTTCAGATTTGATGAAGGTGCGATTGGCTTAATTTAAATTTTAATAAGTTTCTTTTTTTTCTCTCTCAGTAAGAAACGCATACGCGAAAATTCAGAGCGTGTATTTGAAAATGTGAAAATTTGAATATTGCATTAGTCAATTTCCTCTCTCTGTACGTTTAACGGAATTATTGACCGGACGACAAATATTTGATAGCATCTACAGGTTATCGTTTTTATTTTAACGACGAGTATACGTTTCAACTGTACTGTGTTATGTTAACTTTATTTTCTCAGCTGCACATAAACAATATAGATGATAAGGAAGAAGAAGTTACCTAACTCTTCGTTAAAACTTTACAACACAACAAACTACGTATAGAGTGTCTTAAAAATAATATTCGTAATGAAAGAAAAATTAATCTCTTTACTAAATTTCATGGGTTCGGCACTTATACATATGTTTATCTTTCCTACTAATACAGCACCAAACATATTATTTTTATAATTAATCCTTCTTATCGTTAAGGTGATTCAAATGTTAATATCAATTCAGATGTTGGATATTAAATTTTTACTTGGTACCAAATGGAATCGATACGATAAAATTCTTGCTACATTGATTAGTAATGCAATTATGCATACCTATGCAATTTAATGTATATATTCCTACCTTTAATATAGACGGAATACTGAAAAAATAGTGTTGCATGACGTCGTCGATGTAGCCATCAGTTTTGTTCTCACTCTCAAAACTCGTTGAGATATACTTAACATACCTAATATACCCAACTGAATTCTACGGTGCAACAATATCACCTTAAAATGCAAAGACATCTATGTACCTACCAAGCGAATCCGAGTCGCCACTCGATATAAACGGCGCTTATATTATTGTTCCGACGCCGACAGACGACTTCTTCATTCTGCGCTTCCTGCGGGGCTGCAAGTTCGATGTAGACAAAACGAAACGGAAGCTGATGAGCTACTACGAGCAGAGGTCGGTATCCCCCGAGTGGTTCACCAACAGAGATCCCTTTTTGCCCGAGATCCAAGAGCTCCTGAAACTTGGGTATGAATCCTCCGTTTTTTATTCCTCTGTAATAGGGAAAAATAGGGAATATTCCACGACGAAGGAGATTTAATCAAGCAAAACAATTCAATGCAATTTGTGCCATTTACTTCTAGGCACTGACAAATATATTCTGCATGCTAAATTAAAAAAAAAAAACAACAAATCGTTACTTTAGAATTAAAAGAACTTTTGCAATTTTTATGTTTTTGTGAGTTACTGCGCTTCACTGATAAACCGCTGAGTAGCGGAAACGTTTCTTTCGTCAAGGCTATTTTTTATAATAAGTACCTTTACATATGTAGTTTTAGTGTTCGAATGTCGGATAGGCATGTGATATTTGTTGCAATTTTTCTTTAGTATTCCAGTCCACCAAGTTTTGTCAAGACTATATTATCATATATTTAATCGGTATTTAGGGTCTTGCATTGTTTTACGAAGTATGCACTAATGATAAAATACTTTTGTCATTCTTTTTGTGATATGAAAAGGACGAAAGATAAAACCCATTTTCGAAATATTCAAGTTTATTGAACCAAACGGTTATTCTGATAAGGGTATGATAGAGGGTAAAAATGTTTTCTTTTATATTTCCGGGAAATTTATAAGTAAAATCCTGATGCACAGATATTAAACAAAATAATTATTTTCCTACTACGTACACATATAAAATAATTTGATTTAAAGTTAAGCTATTCGAATCTTCATAAAATAACTACATATATTGAGGTATTCTTTCTCAAGTTAAACACCTAACCTGTCAATTTTTTTGTTAGATCTAAAAATTTTCGAGACAATCTTAATATTTACGGAGAAATGTAAGCTTTTGAATGGTGCACGGTAACATTACCGAATTCAATCAGAATATCTTCCACCCGTAACGATTTTATCTAAGAATTATATGATTGGATTCACTAAGTTTGCCACTCACCATTCGATAAACTATATTATCTTGTAGATGTCTTAAATTTTTTCCTAACTTTTAAATTAAATAAAACACGGGCCATTTCGGTGTAGCGTTGGGAAAGAATGCCTTATTTATTTAGCACAAGTATTGTGAAATTCGATAAGTATAATAGTAATCATTTATGTACTTAATTCTTTCAATTTTATCGTATGATCTCACATTAAGATTAAGTATTCAATTTTAGCTATTTATTAAATGAATAGAACTTGTACGGTCTACCTTTACGGGTCATAATCGATAAATATTTATCCATTAGTTTTTATCAATCTTATTTTTACGTAATTTAATTATTATAATATGAATGAATACTTATAATTTCTTGTTTACATCTTTTTCGTTTGCTATAAATGACGTACTATTTTTTAAACAAAAATTTTACTCTATTATAAGTAGTTTTCTATATCTTATAAATATTTTATTCTCTGAATAACAATGTTTTAAGGCATAATAAAACAAAATGTAAACCTTATTTTGTCATGCGTATAATTTTACTAGTTTTTCTTTAGATTATGCATAAACAATAATTAATTCAGTTAAGTTATACTTATTATTTATAAACTTAAGCGCAATAAGTGCGATGATGATCAAATGCAAATATCAGTCGTACTATTATTTTAAAAGCACATGCGTGCAATTGATTGGACACATTTTCGATTCTCAATTTTGAATTTGCAAATTCTTCTGTTATAAATTTAATTTAAAATATCATTATAATCATCCACTGAGTATAATTATTTTTTCACCAGCCATACAATATACATAACTTGAATCAAAATAGATACACTGATATAGGTTTATTTTTGCAACCTTATTATTTTAAATATTAATAAAGTAATTTTCTATGCAGAGTTTTCTTGCCTCTAAAACAAGTGGACGAAGAAGGCAGGTTAATCGTCGTTGTTCGGGCTTGCGTGCACGATCCGAAAAAGCATAAACTGGCCGACGTTTTCAAGGTATACCTACTCATACGCTATTATTATTAATGTAAAATAAGCATGTTTAAAACTACGGTGTACGGTACTTGGCAAACTTGACTAATATTTTAGTAAAAGTATTTCCAGTAAGAGTATGATTATCGCGCGATTACTAGGTAGCTAAGAATTACCGCTCATCTAATATTCCTTCGAAATCAGCTGACACGTCGCCGGTAGGGGTAACAATTCGAACAGCATAAGATTTAAGTACCTAACTAAAAGAAAGAATCCGAATCAATTGCGAGAAAAAAAAAACGAAAAAAAAGCGATTGAAAGAATTGACTCGAGCTTATGTACCTATGCAGGTAGGAATGATGCTGCTGGACTTGGCAGCTCGGGAGCACGTCAACTCATCGATCTACGGGGTCGTGGCGATCCACGACATGAGCGGCGTCCACCTTGGCCACGCCTTCCAGATGACCCCCGGCATCGTGAAGCGACTGGTCTACACGTGGCAGGGTTACCCCAACCGGATCCGTTCTCTCGACTACGTCAACGCCCCAGCCCACGTCAACATCGTGCTCAACATCTTCAAGCGATTCATGAGCAAGAAGCTCAGACAGAGGATTCACGTACACCGAGGCGATGGACGTAGTATCCTAAAGAAGATATCGCCCTGCGTTCTGCCCACCGAATTGGGTGGCACCGAGGGAGACTACGACTCGCTCAACAGTAGGCACGATGTTAATTCATATTTACTATTACTATTATATTATTATATACTATATATGTCCTGTATTATACTTAGACGTTAGGTCGTTAGGTATTAACTATGATCTATAACAATGATACACCCTCCGTGTGTTAAAAAATAGTATAGGTATATGAGGCTACACGGGCGCAAGGTGCATGGCTCATTCGCACCCTCTACTCATCTTTTTTCTCACCCTCGCTTGACTCGCGACGGCAATCGCCGGTTTTGCGCCCTAGTAGCCTAATATACTATTTTCACACTTCAGCTGATTCGTGAATAATCGAGTTTCTCGCCTACTGTATTAAAAAAAGTAATATGTGCATCACAGGTGTTAATGACATTCCGGTCATTCGTGAAGCCAGAATTCCCTATTCTGCACCTTGCGTATGCAATGTATTAATTTAACTTATTCAAAGAGATGATTTTACCTCAATTGTGTTAAAAATAAGGTCGATTTTTTATGTAACATTTTTATCTAACTTCTTATAGCGTATGAAAAGTACAATAATGAAATGTTAATTAGCAATTATTCAAATAGCTGCATATCTCTCTCTTAAATGCTGCATTTTTACTTCAATATCTCGCCCTCACAGCTATGGAAAAATATTACGAAGAAAAGTAACATATTCTTGATTGATATTCACAGGCTATTGGAAGCAGAAGGCTGAAGAAAATAAGCAGTGGTTCAAGGATGATGAAAAGTATAAGCTCAAGGCATAGCAACGAGAGAGTAATTGAAATATATATATATATATATATATATATATATAGATGAAGAATGATGACAAGTTGCCATTTTATAATGAAATATATATTAATGTCTAAATGCAGTATGAAAGTATATTTATATATGTATTGTTAAATAGAAAAAACGCATAAATGTACATCATATTGTTTATTTTTGTATAAAAATGTAAACAAATATTTAGAAATGAATTTTTTTATTACAATAATAAAAAAAAAAGAAAGAGCAAACGTGTCATGGATTAAAAACAAATAAAAGTGATAAAACCAATTGTTGGATTTTCAAGATTGTTATTATTACAAGTTAAATAATAAAACATACACTTAAGTCATGGGCAAGTAGAATCGTCCTATAGCTAACCATCTAACATCTAAAAAACATCTTATAAAAAAGAGATACTAATTACAAGTTCACCTTTGTCCCAGCACGAGTTTACATGCGTTTATAAAACATCCACGATCTTACACTCGTGCCGCAAAAATAAGCTAAAAATAATGAATTGACGATCGCTTCAATCTTGAAAATTCATCTTTCGACTTTGCTTTCTTTTTCTTTTCTTTTTTGTCGTCTCAACGCGAAACGACGAAAAACAGAAAAAACAATCATATATAATAGAAAATAAACGTTAACGATTTAAAAACACATCAATAGAATCACTATTTCGTTGCTTACGGCTTCAAACATGATTATCGCATTTGTTTTTGTTTTGTCGAGTTTTCATTACATACAAATTTTTTCTCGTGATCAAACAACAAAAAATTTTTTTTTGATTCAAAGGATTAAAGAGCAAGTCTACAGTTAAAGATTAATCCGTCGCCTATTTCTCCTACGTCATTGTTTTAATGGAGAATTTCACGATATGTGACTTAATCATTTTCCCTTGCTATAATAGTAGAATGTTATTTTTTCGATCCTAATTATATTTTTTTCTACAAACCCCCGAGACTAGCTCGGCATATAATTTGAATGTATTTATATGTATGTATAAAAAAAGAAATGTTAAATGTTTCATTCCCGTTCTGATTGGTTTTAGTGTCTCTCTCTCTCTTCACTTTTATCCAATACATAATTGTTCAACAATTGACGTGTTCCGAAACACGCGTGAAGAGCGAATTAAAAACTACTATACTCAGAATATAACAACAAATTATCTATTCTACCAATTCCATTTACAGTTATTAATATTAAATCCTTGCCGATTTATTCTACATAATTCTTTGATATTTAAATTAAATAGAAAAAAAGAGAAACATTGTGCAGACATATTCATTGCGTTCATGTAGAGTCATCCCTCAACAAAGGTATTGGAAAATATTGCATTACACCGAGAAAAAAAGTATGCTTACTCTCGTAGATGCGACAGCAAACGACAGTAATATTCGACAATACGTGCAAGTAATATTCAGACACTGACAAGCTTTCGTTTGTTGAGGGATGAACTTGCGTTTGAATACAATTATCCTGCTTAATGAGGCGATGAAATAGAAAAGAATTATCAACAATTGCACCCTGCGCTTAAAACAGTTAAACAAAAAAATTACAGTACACGGATCAAGGATTTTTCGTAAATTACTCACGCATGCACACACATGCATTGCACTCTTTTTTTTACAAAATCTATACAGACACATTATTTCATCCACACTAACAAATATTAAACAGGCACCAGATGCAGTTTATACGGTTGTTACAATTATTTACTTTATATGTATAATATAAAAAAAAGAATTGTTTTGGAAAAATGGATCCCGTACTTTTGACCTCAATCGGCGGTACCTCGCAGCGATCTTCTCGCAAAGAACACGTTTACCTTTTTTTTTTGCGAGAAGATCGAAGAAGACCGTTATATGCGGAATCAACGGTGTAATTTTTCTGCCGAGCGGTTCGACACATATCGACAATAAAATTAGCAAAGCGCGAATATCGCTCCGGTTTATGGGTTTCGGTACGAGGAGAAGCATTTTTCCGATTTGAAAAAAGGGATTCCTTCTCCTTAACTTTCGAGGCAGAATCGACGAGCAGCGAGCTTGAGTCTTTTGCTCTTTTTTTTTCCAGCACAGACTAAAAAAAAAGCAAAAAAGAAAGGTCGCATAAGTAGCAGACAGAAGAAGAAAACGAGAAGATTCGATAAGACAGTACAAGATTCACGCGGTTGAGTGGTGATCGCGACAGATGGTGTTTCGCTGAAGCTTCATTCATTATCTTCTCTCTCTCTCTCTGTCTTTCTTGGTATTCCTTCTTTGTCTTCCGAATGCTAATAGGCAGTCCTTTAGCCGCGCTTAAATTTCAACACAAGCATGCTTATCGTGAGGAATACGACGATCCAGAGGATCGTCGAGATGAAGCCGTTGTAGACGTCGGGCTCAATGATGCTCCATCCTCGGGTGAGCATCGAACGTAACGAGGTTGTGGCCATTGTCAGAGGCAGACCTTGCGATACGTATCGCAGTATCGTTGGCATTCCTTCTACTGGCCAGATGACACCTGCAATTTACGTTTTCGTTACTATCGATGGTAGATAGATGGATCGGGCACGTATCGATGCACAGAATAGGTTCTCGATATTCTATTATAATTACGTTTTCATCAAAGTATTTCATTATGATAATTTTATTGTATAACATCCAATGTTCAAGTTTTGTTTATTATTTTAGAAAATAAAATTGAAGAAATTGATAAACAGATTTCTCCATCGCAAGTTCGGGAATCTCTGAATATTGCATAGATCTGAAGCTGAACTGTATATACTTATAACATAATGTTATTAAAGTAATATTTTACTTTTTCGGTGAGGATCAGATTAACGTGTATATATATATATATATATATATCAATTATGAAACTTACCGCTGAGTAAAAGCGTTGGGTAGAAACTGCCGAGAGCCAACTGAATCGCATTCCGTTCGAGCTCGCAAATCACCGAAATTACAAAACCTATAAACAAATTAAATATTCATTATTCGTATGTCAGATCTACTGAAAAGTACATAATAACGTATAAAAGATGTTATAGTAATGTATTTAAGAAAAATTGTAAAGTAGAAAATTAAATAGTATCTTAAAAGGGGAGATCTCGGACTTAGCGACCACGATTTTAAGGAAACATTCGAGAACATTTTATAGCACTTATAGAAATAAAACGTTTCGGTCAATAAAACCCTAAATTTCAGGATAATGGCAAATTAGCACTCACTGCCATAATAAAAAGAATCCATATTGCTCAGGGTCACGGATTTGGTTCAAACTTTACATTCTTTGATCAAAAATATGAGGTATGTATCTGGGCATTTGTGCCAATGGATAAGGGAATGGACTCCCAGATCCGAATTAAAGACCAATAAATCAAAATGTATTAAAAATCATGATTGGATTTAAACTTTCGTACCATTATACATTGTCGAGAATGTTGTAAAATATAAATCAAAACTGAAGGTAATAAACATTCATTTAAATTTTAGAGCAAAATATTAGCATTTTTCTTTCAAAAGTTATATATTGTTCCTTAACATTAAGAGTTCATATCAATTGTAAAATGTGTATAAAAACAGCTGAAATTATAAAATATAAAAATGCTAATTGCTTGCTCTGTGACGCAAATGATACTTCACGCTCTCTACTTTTGATTTGTACTTTATGATATTCTCTATGATATATGTTCACCTTGTTATAACAGAAAGATCTCAATGGTACAAGTGTATTCCAATACCTCGTTTGATTTAAAAAAAATTGAATTTATTTACTTGTCGGAAACTGTTTGAAAAAAGATTGAGATGGTTGTTTCCTATGATTATTGCATGTAAGTGGAAGCAGACGACTACATAACTTTTCCGTCATGCAGTAGAGTCAATTATTTTAATATTTAATATTTTTTATGCTTTACATGATGATGTAGATTTTTGCGCGTCTTGTCCCAAGATTTCATTTGATTCCGAGCTGGCTGGGTAGCTTCTTTTAAACCAACAAAAAATTTTTCAAATATTTTGATTAAATTTCCCTTAACTCGGTCCCCTAGTGTTCGTTGAAACTAGCGCCGAGATAAGTATATCACATTTTTGACCAGAGAATGTCTCTCTGTGAGGTTTCAGCCAAATCTGTGATCCTAGACGATGTGGACTCTACTGGTTAAGTGTAGCGAGGGTTAAGAAAACATACAAGTACTTTACTTTAACCCTTCACAACTCGCACGAGCAAAGAAATTAAAGTAGAGGAAAGAAAGGATAAAGGAAGGTTTTAACATCATGGAAGTCCCAAGGCTTATTTATGGCCTTTCTCGTTCGACGGATGTTAAATAATTATTCGACTGGAACCACTTACCGAAACACATGCCGCACAAGCCTTGGAGTATCGTAAGTACGATAACCCAACCGATATCGCCTTTGCATTCCACGCCAAAGACGAGAATCATGAAAATGAGCACGAGCGCCGTCTGTCCGCACATAACAACGAATTGCGTTACAACGTGAGAGAAGAGAATTTCACCAGGTGAAACACCAGCCACCCAACTTCTGTCCAGCAGACCTTCCATTCTCTCGATAATCAACGCAGATGACGTTAACGCTACCGCCAAGAAGAAAACAATTCTGCAACACACATAAAACTTCATCAATCGATGCTTCTAAGCTTTGAAATTATAAATAGGGCTGAGCATCAATTGATTATTATGTAGATAAGCTCTTATGAACTCTTAAGAAAAGTTCTTTATCATTTTATGGATTGAATTATTCTGAATTCCTTTATAAAAAGAGAAAATTTAAATGAGGCTGCAGTGCTCAAAGAAGTCTTCTTGCCGTAATATTGAAAGTGAAAAAACTATTTAAAATGAACTTACGTAAGAATAACACCTGGTGCAACAAAGTCCCTAAAACTTGGCTCGTTCGATCCGTAAATCGGATCTTTGAACTGTATAGGAACATCCGCTAGTTTTGCATTCTGATCACACGTCGTTAGCAAGTCTTTTGCAAAGTCCCTGTATGAGTATTGAAGATTACGCGCGAGCATCAAACCGATTTGCTGATCTGTGAAGGTAAAATAAAGGTAAATTTAATGAGCAACGTAAGTTCATCTATACTATAATTTAATAAACTGGGATATCTGACTTACTCGACATGTCAAGCCAAACTCGAATCTCGCTTTGATCGAGCGTCTCTTCGTCCGCTTCCTTTCCAAGAAGCATTCTAGCGACCAGCGCATCGGTAAAGTTTTCCGTAAAGTAGAGTGTACCCCATGCTTTACCTTGCCGAACTGCGTCCTTTGCTGACTCAGGATCTGGATAATATTCCTAAAATCGAAGCCAGATATTAAACTTTCACAACTGGATTAGTGCATTACGCAACTTGTGGGCGAAGGAGATTATCTCGACGAGGGTGACAATCACACGAGTTGAGACAACCTGAGCGTGTTGCGTACAATATTTTTCCATACAATGTGCGCAAAGGCCGATTTTGCAAACGTATGCGTGCGCAGAATCGATCTTTGCGCACGAAGTTCGGAAAAATTATTTATAGTATCTAATGTGCAATCAGTTTCATATTATATATTATATTGAATTTTAAAAACTATTAACAAAATCTGTACTGCTTTCGTTTGCAATTGTGATAAAGTACTGGCAATTCACGATTCGTTTATATTATATCGTAGTAAGACGGGCGATCGTAATAACAAACAAATTTCGAAACGAAACCTTAAACCTTACATATACACCGATAAATTACACGCCAATAATAAATTAAAAATCGCATGATTTATGAAGAATATATATAAACAAATAAGCCTTGTTAGATCGACATAATAGCTTTTCTACAATTTTTAAAACTCATGTATTCCATGATATTCGTTACGGCGTCACTTTAATTGTAAATCGTAGAAGGCAGTCAGTTGGTTGCATCTGGATGGGCGCAAAGTGAAAGCAGCGATAGAGTATGAGGGAGAGGAGGGAGGGATCCGAGGGAGGAATAGAGAGAGAGAAAGAGGGGGGAATCCCATATATATATACCTTTATCATTGTTTCATTATCGAGAAACTTAAGATATCGACAGCTGAGGAAAGTGAACGTGCAGTCTTCGGAGACCGGACAGCTCTTGTTCTCCCAATTCATTTCGTGATTGACTATGGCAAGTTTGAGACCCGTCGGGTCACGACCAATAGCCGAGCAGAACAGTATCACCTGCATTACTGGCAGCGCGAAAATGAACAGCATTACCCTAGGAGTTTAAAGTGTTAGTTTATTACATATTTTCATTGTTGCGGTACATTAGAAAATTAGGGCTGATTTGCTTTGCACATACTCCGGAATGTAACACTGTACTAAAAGCTCTTTTCGTGAATTCAAATAATAGTAATAATTAACTTTGAAGAGAAGATACTTAATTCAGCACGAAAATATAGCATGACAAATGTATCGACTTGGCTCATACAATTTTGCAGGTTTGAGTTGCTAATTACGGATATCTTTTTATCAGCAACTCGAACCTTTTAAGTGATGAAATATACTTGAACTATTAGAGCCGCAGAAAATTTAGCTTGTTTTAAAAATCTAAAGAAAAGAATAGATAATATAACTTTCCAACATCTTGAAGTGTAAAGATTCGAGTGAAACGATCGAATAATTCAAAATTATCAGTATTTACATAGCGACTGACTTTCCGTTATTTTCGACTGAATTTTTTCCCCGCTATTTGTGATTTATCAAGATTTTTCACAATCAATCAACATCGTACTAGCTTATCTCCACATATCAAGGACTCCTCGAGATGCGTATATCACTAGTCATGCAAATTCGCGATGTCGCAATAAAACGGAGGACTCGTGCATTTCGCAGGTAATAAATAACAACGAAGAACACGGACTTTATTTGCAAAAAAAAAGAAAAACATGAAAAGTAGGTCGAGGGTTAGTAGTTGCATACGCACCCGACGTTCCTCCACATGCGCAGGAAGTTTTTCTGCAGTAAAGCCCTGATCTTTCCTGGACTGGTGACCTTGTAGCAGTCGGTGAAGTCGCAGTCCTCGCACTCAACCGTCGACTCCTTGACTCCTGGCAGCGGTTTTCCATTGAGCTAAGATTAACAATCGATCAGATGTTGGAAATCGATGTTGCGATAAAAAAAGAAGAAGAATCATTGCTCGTGCTGCTTCTCTAGCATTTTTAATCATCGGCTCGCGCCAAGTTTGCGTCGTCTGTCGTCACGGTACGATCGGACTAACTCAATTGCTATAAGAATGTACATATAGCGTCTATATGTGTTTAGTTCTTTAATCTTTGGCATTGAGATTGATTTTTTTTTAATTTGACCTATTCAATTCCAGGTAAAAGGACGATTTTCCGGATAATGAAGTTTGTATCGTATCGATGTTCAAGCGGATTTTAAATAAATTAAACACCCGATCATGAACTAATTATTCAACATATTAAATTGTAATTCAAATGAAATAATGATAAATCAATGCAAACGAATTAAATTTAATATGATTTGCACAAAGAATGATATGTATAAATCGAATAATACTTGTACCGTTGGAAAAAATATAGATCCATTAACCGACGGAGCATTTTATTTTTGTACGAATGCAGAAAAATCGCACGGAAAAAGAAAGCTGTGTAAGGAAAGTAAGGAATAAAGAAATGTAAGGAAAACGAAGCTGAAAATGAAAAGAGAACTGCTGGGGTAGATGATAAAAATGTACAAGTCCTTACGTCATAATGACTGCCGACGCCGTTGGTCGTGTCGTGAATGAGAACTTCTTTGCTCTGATGAAAGTTAAGGCCGACCACTCCGGACTCCTCCGTCACGTACACCGGCTCGTCTTTCTTGCCCCAGTTTAAGGACGCCTGTTAACGTTCGAAGGTGTTCCTTATATTCTTATTCACATAATATTGTAATTATCAGTTTTTTTTTTAAGTCACCATCACCCGAGCCGCGTGAGGAAACCGGTTGGCAATGCGACCTTCGCCATCTTAGATATATCTTGGTAAGACTCGATCATTTTTTGAAGATTTTTACCCGAGTCTGGGACTTTTTTTTACACAAGAATATACCAAAGAGCGGTTTGGTTTACGTGGGTCTTTACTCGATAAATAATATTTTGGCAAGTATTCGGTAGTAGTAATTCGAGAGCCGATGAAACTCACTAGACTGATGTTGTTGGAGATATTGAGTTCTGTCGTTGGTTGGGGATAGGAGCCCTGTTTCCTCGACAGCTTCAGAAAGACGTCCTCTAGAGACGGGCAGTTGTACATTTGTAGCAGATTGCGTGGCGATTCCTCGGCCAGCAATCTTCCGCTTCGCATCAACCCAATCTGAAATCAAGTCAAAATCGAAATAGTTTCATCTTCAAATATTTGTGTGTGCGTGTGCGTGTGTGTGTGTGTGAATTAATAGCAATTAATGTCCGTTTAATTTTAATAGTGGCTTACCGTGTGAGCTTGTCGAGCCTCTTCAATGTAATGCGTCGTGATGATGACTGTTTTGTTGCCATCTTTGGTAATTTGTACCAAGTGATTCCAAATACTATAATTTGAAACAGTAAAAAGTAAATAAAAAAAACGCCGTTGATGTTTTAATGTTTCTAGTTTTAAGCTAATTTCTTTCATTTACATTCTACCCTACGACATAGTACAAATTAACCAATATTCATTAAAGTAGAAAAATATTATTTTAGAACAGTTGCATAAAATATAATTTTATTATATCGGCCCAATTTTTTGTCATTTTGGAAAACTGACAGTATAAGTAGATACTTATATGACGAATAAAATTACGAACTATGCTGAGTCTATGTTGATACACATGAATTTTTCATGATTCATCTGTATAATTGTTGGTGTGGCATCTTGAAAAGAAAATCATATGCAAGATACACATGAGTTTATATGCTACATAGGCATTAAAGTGATGCCAGAAATAAAATGACGGTCACAGTACGTGTACGTACATGCAGAAAAATAGTTCCTAGCAAAAAAAAGGATGAGGCTACGAGGTATTAGTTGGTATCGCGTCTTAGTTGGTTGACGAATAAATATGAACCATAAGAAAGTCAAGTCGAGAATATCAAAATGTTTTAAATTTCCAAAAATAAATTCGAGAATTTCTGCAAAACATCGAGCGGTAAGAAGCGATGGATAAAACTGATTGCTCCTTTCGTCCGAGAGCAGCAACTCATGTTTAATTAATGTGCACGTAAGTGCGCGCGCGCGTTTTTTTTTTTCTGTTTCTTTTTCTTCTTCTTCTCTTTTTTCCCCCTCCTCCTATCTCTTTCCATCCGCGCAACTCCTTTTTGCACCTTGACACCTGAACCTTGCGCGCACGGGCGTCTGTCTTTGTATACTAAAAAGTAACTAATTGTAATTCGCGAGTTTGAAGAAATCTGACGCAAGCATATTCTCGTGGCGCGAGGCGTATTGAAATTAATTTTTATACTTTATATATCTCTCTCTCTCTCTCTCTCTCAATCTCTTAATTTCTCGCGCACGTATAACGAGCTAGTGCTGTGTATGTTTGTCACTGTGATTGCTTTTAGTAATAATGCAAATATTTTAGAGTAGAAAATACGAAATACCTAATTATCATAAATTGGAGGACACTTATTAGTGAATTAAAATTTTATTGAATCTTAAACTGCAGAATAAAAGATTATTATTCAGTATCTATATTGCAATATTTCCATCGACAATTA
>UELU01141167.1:22659-43767 GCA_900490025.1 Megastigmus dorsalis
CGAGCATTGAGTTACAATAATGGAAAGCGCTAAGATCGTTTGAGAATAGTTTAGAAAGAAAAAAAAACTTCTTTACACTAATCGAAATGCAAATCTTAATTTCGTCCCTAAGATTTAAATGAAATATTATTTTTTATATATATATCTCTCTCTCTCTCAATCTCTTAATTTCTCGCGCACGTATAACGAGCTAGTGCTGTGTATGTTTGTCACTGTGATTGCTTTTAGTAATAATGCAAATATTTTAGAGTAGAAAATACGAAATACCTAATTATCATAAATTGGAGGACACTTATTAGTGAATTAAAATTTTATTGAATCTTAAACTGCAGAATAAAAGATTATTATTCAGTATCTATATTGCAATATTTCCATCGACAATTATAGTAAAAAGAATATTAATTTTCATATTAAAATAATTCTATATTAAAATAATATATTTTTATCTTTTTAGACTATTTTTAGACTATTTAATTAGAATCGTATTAATTTTTCGCATTTCGTATATTACGGATTTTTCTAAAATAAAAGATCGATATTCTATCCAGTTAATACTTCCCATGATTAATTCAATTTATCGTCAGAATTTTATTTATCTTTACTTTATGCAAAATACAAAGCTACAAAGAGACGTACTACGCAGCAGCTGCTAAGAAGTAAGCTCAGATCACGACTAAATTGTCGATTAAGGTTAAATTCTGCAATGGATTTCGGTTGAATGTCAAGTAAAAATAGAGCCAATGAAAGCACATTTGCACGATGATTAGCTCATGAATTGATCCAAGCGGAAGAGCGATACAGAGAGTTAGAGTCGGAAAAAGATGCATCGCGAAATCGGCGCATGGTTAATGTAAGAATAACGCGTCGAGCCGAAGGACACGAGCGAGCGCAGCATCTGCAGTCGTATTTATCTTTCCGTCGTGCAGTGTGTACTCGTTTCTTTTTTGTGTCGAGCTGATTTCTCGAGAAAATCCTCTAATATCACACTTTGAACTTTTTACTACAGTCTACGTATCTTCTTGCGCGCTAACGCGAGGTTTCGTCTGAAATAGGGAAGAGTTACAATATTTAAAGAATTATTTTTTCTTTAAAATTTCGCGTAAATTCCAGTACAAGAAATGAAAATAAAATATTTTTACGAGTGTAATCCTTTTTTCATTCGGGTCTCGAATTTAATCCTTTTACTACCTGCGCGCAACTGGTTTTTCCCATCCTCGCCGCATATTATACTCTTGCGAAACAGGTTTTCTTTGTACGGATGGTCTAGTGATAAAAACTTGGGAAAGGGAGAAGAATATAATTGGAGAAAGGGCGATACATGGAGGGAAGAAAATTATTCGCGCATTGACTACATTCTGCGTTGAAAACGCGTTATCACGATCCTTGTAAGTCTTTTTCCAGCGGAATATCAAAGATTGCACTTAGAACCCTATATGCATTAAAGAGATATTTTTTAAATATATTTTTGTATAATAAAAATAAATTGTTGGGAAAAGTGCTGAATTTTAGTACACACTAAAAAAGTCAAATTCCAAGTTTTGTAAAAAACTATTACAAGTCTTACTTCATTAAAAATGTTCAATTCTATATATAGGTAAATATTCTTTAAAAGTTTAGATTAAGAGGGTGTTGTAGACAATTAAAAATTTTAATTTCCCGTTCTACATTTTACCGACCATTATACAGGTGCCCTACGTGTCTATGAATTATTATCTATCAACTAGCAAAGTTTCAAGTACATATTTCAATGACATTTTTACAAAATTTCTGTTTCGGAACAGGAATTTTTAAAGGTGCAATTGAAACATTCACCTGAAACTTTGTCAGGTAGTATTTGGGATTTTCATAATTCAAAGTAGTTATTTAATTATAAAACTAATTATTCAATATCCGGTCAATAAAACAATCAAGTGGTAATGGTAAGACTTTGACTCCCACAATAACATTTGGGCGCTTGCATAATATTCTTGATGTCAATGAATTCAGTATTGCCCTAGATTCAATAAGTATGACATCCAGGACAGTACAGGGTTTAACACTTTTATTATTTTGAACAATTAGTTTCCAAATTGAAAGCTTCGAAAGAAATTTTCATTGCCCTTTACCAAAATACTTGACTGTACAAAACTGAATATAAATAGACGTGCAGTAGTACGAATATCTTTACAATATATTTGCAGAGGGAAAGAAGTTAATCAATTTTATTATCTCGCAAATAGTAATGTGTTTATTTGAGATGCTTAAAATAGCAGAACTAATTACAGTTTCTCTTCTGTAATAAAGTAGCCTGCAATTTCCTTGCTCATGCTAGAGAATGCGTCACTCGGAAAAAATTGTTTTCTCGACTAATGTGCTTGATAAAAGACATAATGCGAGTTTTCTTGTTATGTTTCTTTTGCTATTAATTTTTTTTTCTTCCTTAAAAAAACTTTCAGCTTTACGAAATTTGAACTTTGACTGTATTCTTATAACTTTCCCTTTTACGAGGTCAATGTGTTTTTAAATTTATCTTTTTTATGCTCAGTAGAAATATTTATCATTAGACGAATTCAAGGATTTGCTGTTATCAAATTCAGTTTTTTTATTCTCTGTGCGTTAAGAATCAACAACTTGACCATCTTTTGCCTATCAGAATTTATTTGCTACTCACAAAGTCTCCTTGAAATGAGTTGTTGTTAAAGCCCCATTTTTTGTGGAATATATTTTGCATTTAGCATTAAATACCAAATAACAAAAATATGACACTTCCAACGTTACTTTTAAAACAATACGCGAAGAGTCGCGTAATCAATGCATTCACGGTTATAGCATATCTGTATAAAGTCAAAAATTAAGAGAAAATCGAAGGAATTATAAAACTAAATATTTATTAGACTCGGGAGTTTCTATATATTATACTCCCCTCTTGTGGCTGGGCTGAGCAGTTTGATAAAAATCATTATCACATAATAACAATAAATTTGTTGAAAAGGCAAATAGTTGTATGATTAAGTCTAAATGTTATATGAAAACTAATTTTTACATGAAATATTTGACTTAATCGTTGGACTATTTTCTTTTTAAACAAACTTTTCATTTTTATTATTGTTATTATGTAACAAGTATTTTTCTCAAGCTCCTCAGTTCGCCTCACTTTAGTTCGCTGTGATCGATCAATTCCTTCCACCTTCTTTCGTAACACTTTTGCGAACAATAGCGTCAATTTTCAAAACATCAACAAAAAAATCCTTTCGTACAACTTCAAGTCCTACAAATGAGGTACAGAAAAGCAAAAGTCACTCACCTCTGTCGAAGTAGGGGATCGACGCCGACCGTCGGTTCGTCGAGGATGAGGAGCTCGGGATCGTGCATGAGAGCCACTGCAAAGGAGACTCTGCGCTGCTGACCGCCACTGCAAGAAATCGTTGTCGTTTATTTTCTGTTTTCTTTTCCTTTTCTTTCTTTCGTTTTGCAAGAAAAAAGGTCTCGTTAATGGACGCTTCCCTCTCGGCGACCCAACGTCAGCCGACGCGTACACCTTCATCCGCGCCACTTCCACTTTCGCAATACCCACGCAATTCTCTACCACTTTTTTTCTATTTATTTTCCTTCGCCTCGCGGGCAGGAGTCCCTCGATTATGAAGTTGCATGGCTTTTATTTAAAGAATCGGTACAAATTGAGAAAAATTAGTTAATGTGAAAATTTAATTCGATTCGAGTACTGTGATGTGCAATGTCAGGTCTTGCCATTGTTTAATTCTAAAACCTATATATAATATTATACACTTTGAATGGAAGTTCCCTGAATCCAGTTTTGACGAAGCTATACCTGCTGCTCAACTCTTACGTATCCAGATAAGTAATTTTTACTGGGTTTTCAATAGTTGTAGATAAAATCACTCCAGTTTTACACGGAGAAGACTGGTTTACGACATTTTGCCATGACGTCCAGGAATGCTACGAGGACAAACTCAATATATTCAAGTAATTTTCTTATACGTTTTGTAATTAATCTTATATACATATAAAGTAAAATTTATAACTACTTTTCTTCGTGTATTATTTATTCTCTACTAGAAAAGGAATTTCGTTTTTAACTGACGAAGAGAAGGTATTTTTAATGTTACCACAAGATGACGTGAAACTTTTTTAAACTAAAATTAGTGGTTATAGCAAAAGAGTGTATAATATCTTAAGTGGGTTGGACAAACTTCTGATTACTATCATAGATATACATATCTTCTCTCTAAATATAAATCAGACAAATTAATAACTACTGACTTGCCAATGAGCGTCACTGATTCATATTTAGAGACTTTAATTTCCATATTTTTTAAAACTGATCACCATAATGAAAAGACAGATTTATTAATTTAAGGTAACTATTAAAAGTCACTTTTATGCAGAAACATATGAAAAATAGATGTATAAATCTCTGGAAGACAAACAATTTTTTGGTATTTTTTTCAACGTAGGTTTCCAGCGTTCTTTACAGAATAAATATCTAAAAATGCATTCTTTAACATAGACTTATATATGGGGAACGATGTGTTCTAAACGATTAGTTCTAAAAAATTTATAGAAACAGTATGCAGATGAAAGTGAAAAAAAAGAGATGATTAAAATTAAGATTCTAAGATTTCTAATGGCATCGAGAAAAGTATACAGTACCTGGTGAACTTTTGAGATATTTGTTGTTGAAAATATAAAATCATGCTTGGTTATTGAGCTCGCAATATTTTGAAAACGTGGCAACGTCGCTTTGAGGTTAATGCTTGGTATAACACACAGCGGGATGTTAATATACGCATGTTCAAAATCATATCGATATCCATTTTATAATAATTTATGTAGATATATGCGATTTTACATTAAAATCATGCTAATCAAACTTAAAAAATTAAATTTGACTTTATAACCACTAATAATAGATATATTCAATACAGTTTTTTACATACTCAATCTATAAAGTACGTTCTCCGATAAATCATTTTTCTATGTTTATATATGTTCCGGTATTAAAAAGTTATTTAATTTCAATGTTTGAGATATTCACATGGGAAACCATTTCGATAGCTCTTCAATAGCTGCATAACTAATTTTTTCTAGTGACCTTTAAAAACCGGTCCTGTACGATACGAGACTCAAAAGACTCAAAAGATACGCTTTAACCCATTTCTTCTCAAGCGAACAATACAAGCGTGATTTTCAACTTTTCTATTGGAAATTTTTCAATTCTGCCTTTAGATTCAGAAAAAGCAGACATATTTACATTTGAATACTTAGCGATCGTGGGAAATTTTTCATATTAATTTAGTATTTTTCCAGTCAAAAAACAAATCGTTATAAAAATGTCCGCTTTGAAGGAAAAAATAGATTAATTGTATTATATGTCTATCTAAATCGTAGAGTATAGTTCTGTTCAAAAGTTATGAAACAGCATTTGATTTTTTGACATTTTTATAATTTTGAAACTATTTGCATTTTTTTTTACTTTATGCGGTACGTAAGTAACAGGTTTTACTAAGTAGGTATATTAATAATGTTGCAATTTATAAGAATGGAAAGAATATTTTTGCCAAACTGGAAAACGTCAGTGGGGATCGTCAAGTCCTTGAGCACCGCGAGGCGAGTTCATTGAAACGAGGCTTCGAGGAAGTTGAGAACGAAGCCGAGAAAAAAGGAAAGCAAAAAAAAGACCGTACCTGAGGTTCTTGACGAGACGATTCTGGGAGGGCAGGTCGAGGAACTGCAGGAGGAATCTGAGCCTCTCGACGATCTCGGCGGTGCACATGCCGAAAATCCAGCCGAAGTACATCATCGTCTCGCGGATGGTGAACTCGCCGTAGAGGGCGATCTCCTGGGGCATGTAGCCGACTCGCTTCCCCGGTACACCGGAGCCTTTGGTACCGGGCTTCCCGCCGAGGACCCATATCTCGCCTGAGTTTAGTCGCCGCCTGCCGACGATGCACGATAGCAGAGTCGTTTTACCGCAGCCACTCGCGCCCAGCAGACCATAGCTGTGAAAGAAACGAGATTTTTTTATTTTAATCTGCACTCGAGGGACGGCCCATTGCTGCTCGGGCTGTTTGGGTTTGCATCTCATCTCATCGACTCTCTTACCAAATACATATTTAAATTCATCTTTCATTCCGCCGATTGTTGTATGAAATTAGTGCATAGAAGTATACTAATCGGTATTGAACAATAACTTTGGAAATATAATATATAAATATAATGTATTATATATGTAAATATTTAATTTACGTCAGTATACTATTAATTATCTTGCTATTTATTTTAGATCTTTTTAAACGTCCAATTTTGGTATTTATTAATTATCTTATTCTTCTTATATATATATATGAGATTTTATTTATTATATACTTGGTATTGGATCGATAACATGCCCACCATCGTGATGAATTCTCGCATTTTGAACATTCTTAATTCTCCATTTTTGAGAGTTTTGAATTAAGGCGACAATATCGCACACAAAATTGTATTTTTTGTTTCCCGGCTAAATGGATGAGAGTTTTTCTCGTCCACTAGTACATTTATCAGACTCATCTACATGTAAGTAGAGCTTATACGCATCCGTATTATACGAAAAGGAATGTTTGCATCATACTGACGATGGTTATAGTAGGCATTCCAATGGCTGAAACGCATACTTTCAATATTAATTACCCTAATTAGGTAAGTATTTGTTTCAAAAACTTTCCCAACATCTGTTTATTTCCGAAATGCCTTTTATAAGGGTTCTTTTTTCATTATCGCACACGTGTAGATCTAAAGAAACTGTAATTAAACAGTTCGCCAACACGAGTATTGGGACAAGAATTTTTATTCATTGGTCGTATTGATCGACTCATTAAATTCATATTGATACAATTTAGGCTCTTAAATAAACTTAGTAGAGTTTCTACCGAGTCTTTAGTCAGAAAAAAACATATTTTCAAAACGTTCTTTCAGGTTCACGATAGAAACATTTTTTGCTGACAACGGCATATCCGCAAAACTCCATTAGTTAATTTTAAAAATCTATAGAACCTAATTTAGTAAATGAAAATACAGTTGCACATGTTTTCCTTTATAAAGTTTATAAACAGATAAAAATTTAGGGCCATCTAACATTAATTTGTAGGATATTGGCGAAATTTAATGAAACAAGAAAAACATTTAGATTTTATATATAACTGTAGTTAATTTGTAATGAGCTCAGTATACGCTACTTTAAATAGTTTCATGTGCTACTTTTGTACATTACAGCATTAACTAAATTAATTGATTATAGTCGTTTATGTCTACATTTTGGCAGTGTAGACTAACAGAAAATTTTATCACTCATCATATTTTTTTAATTCCTTCGAGTATTAAAACAAGAAATTATACCCTTTTATGTAATATTAATAATCATAATCTTAATTGTAGTGAAAAATGCATATTTTTTACTAGATAGTAATAGATCCAACTGTGAACAACTTGAGATACTTAAAAATGTAAGTTACTTTAGAGTAGTGGATACGTATTCTGTAAAATATCATATAATAACTATAATATAAGTCATGTTTCGAGCAACTACTCTGAAATTGTCAGCCTAATAAGTAGACATCATAGTATAAGTATGTTTTCTCTCTCTCTCTATGTCACATATATATATATATAAATATATCTCTCTATCTCTCTATACATCTCTCTGTCACTCTCTCTCTCTCTCTCTCTCTCTCTCTCTGTGCAAAAGCATAAAGATTTTCTTAAATAAGACCTTCCCCATGATAAGTCGAGGAATTTTGATCTACCAGCTTAGTGTTAATTCATACAAGGACCGAGGACTGCCGTGTTATCCTACAATATAATTGTGCGCTTGAAATGATTAGTCGGTGCGCGCGGCGAACGATTTAGCTATACACCGTTTTTTCTTATTCGACGTTTCGCTACATCCGCTTATACCCGATAGTAAAATTACACGCGAAACAACGAATTTAGCGGACTTTCGTCACTGCAGCTTATTTTTTCTGTTATTATTCCCAGAGATACCTACGCGACTCGAGCGGAATGCAGATCTACACTCTGAGCATTTTACCTTTCTCTTATTGAGTGGTTTGGAGTGCGCGCGCGCTGACGATATATATATATATATATATATATATATAGAGAGAGACTGAAACAAAGTTCCAGGGTTTGGATCGTTGACCACTCACGCTTTGGGATATTAGTTCGAGGTCAAGTTGTTTAAATGCAAGTTGCTCTTGATATTTTGCATACCTATACTATACTGTTACTTTGAGAATTATCGAAAAAGAAAGGGCACGAGCACAGTTCGAGACAAAAATCTTTTAGAATAAAGCAAGCACTGCAGCTGACCACGTGTTATATAAGAGATAAAGTTTTGAAGGACTTTTTGAATAATTTTCTCGCTTTGAGCCGCAACGATCTTTCTATCGATGTTTATTGATACTAAAAGTCATCATAAATTCATTAATGCACAGATTAGTTCTGCATTAGTCATTATCGATATAAAAGTATTTTATTATTACATCTGATTATTGTTTGTTTGCATTGTTTATTGCACTCCTCGATCCATTAAAGCAATGTCTACTGAAATATGCAAAAATTACTATTCAAAATTAAAATGACGAATTTGAACGAAATTTCCTCTTATTAACGAAAACTTTTTTGTCTGTTAATTTTTATACAAGATATGAATACAAAAAAATTCTTTATGTTTACGCATTTCTTATCCTAATTCTGCAATGGTAAAAAACTACACGATGGAAATCGAAAGTAAGTATACCTATTACTTAGAGCTACTCACGCAGTTCAACGACTGTTTACTTTCTGTAAAACTTTTGTTCGAATCTCGCCTATATCCAAAATTTAGCGCAGTCTACATTTAGCCTAATGAAATTTTTACGAACGTGACTGTTATTCATCCTCGTGACTTGCAATACGTGTTGCAACGAGCAATAAGGCATTTCAATTTTTTCTGATCATTCCGATATGGATCTATAAAAGAGTTAACTTTTTTTATCTCAATAACCGCGCCAACTAAGAAAATATTCGACGCTTCCTCCTCTTTCAGGAAGAGAAATCGCGACGAGAAAGTT
This sequence comes from Megastigmus dorsalis, assembly GCA_900490025.1. Taxonomy (NCBI): domain Eukaryota; kingdom Metazoa; phylum Arthropoda; class Insecta; order Hymenoptera; family Megastigmidae; genus Megastigmus; species Megastigmus dorsalis. The sequence goes on from UELU01141167.1 coordinate 31,749, forward strand.
TTATCTCGAGTGTACAATATTTGTGAATGTATTTATTTTTATTAGCACGATCCGTTTTTACATGTGTTGCAATACGAAAATCTGCTTGACCGTTCATAGGTACGATTCATTTTAATTATCCTTCCGAGCTTCTTTTGTTTCAAAATATTGTTGAGATAAAGTATCTATGTAAAACAAGATACGAAAGATACACGATCGATAAGTTTTGTCACCAGTCAAAGTAGAAACGTATGTATATTTTCGCGATATCCGCGGCTTCGAAGTAAAGCTCAAACGTGAAAAATATCACGACGCTTACCGCGTTATTTCCAATGTTAGGTAGTGACCGTAAGTGATACAATATATGATATATTTACATTACACTTATAAATATACTCACATTGAACCTTTGGCCACAGTCATATTGAGATTCTGTAGGACATGATTAGGGTTCTTCTTGCTGCCATAGGTTTTGAAGGCATGTCGCACACTGACCGCCTGCTGGCGGTTCCAAGCCTGACTGTTGATGCCCGGAGTGGCGAGTATCGGACTGGGCGTCAACACGGCCGCCGCGTCGGTATCTGCGCTCGGCTGCATGATGGCCAGCCCTGCACCTAAACTGCTACAGTTCTCGGAGATACCTGTGCCCGTTGCCCCGCCGTCGCTGCAATCACAATTAAAGTCGTTCGTTAAAACCAGATTTTGTGAGGGATTTTTTCATCGGAGTCGGTTGGATGCATTTAGCTCACACGAGGTATTATTTGTACAGATCAACAAGTAAATATACATATTATTTTATATATTCTATGCATGGAATTTATACATATGTATACATAGATAGTCAGTCAATGTAGAGCTTCGAATATCAATTATAGAATATAGTAAATTAATGCTGGACGTGTTAGTGGATCGACGTAAAATATACATTATAATTGTATAGCTATTACTAATGCGCAGAAAAGCTGCAAATTAGCTCGTACTCACAATTTATAGAGCTTACTATATAAGGTATTATATATTATTATTATCTATATTATCGTTATAATTATGCAGAAGTTGTATACATAAATTAATTAACGCTTGTTCCGTAGTTGAAAAACAATATAATTAGAAGAATCACGCAACATGTGCAGCGTTAGTATATATAAGACTATAGCTATTGTACAAGAAGAATTCCTTCGCTGCACCTCGGAGGAACAATTTATCGTTACGGAGTACGTATACACTTTGCGCATCCACGCTAACCGGCATAATTCCTCTATAATAGGTAATAAATACATTGATAAATTCTCTTTCTCGATCATCGTTACGCGCAAAACAAGGCTTCATCTCGACGAGGCTTTCCGAATTAAATCCACTTGATCCGAATCTGCGGGCGCGCAAAGATTTTCGGCGAACCATGCATTCTGCCCGAGTTGGTTTCTCGTCATGGTCCCTTATGCAACTACACCCGTATAATTTAAATCATCAGCAGGAGTCTCAATTTTCCCACTGTACAGGCAGCTCGTAACGCACAGTCAGCGATTCGATTATGGAAGCAATGGCCTAGACGAATTGCAGCAGCCGGATTGCCCATTGGCCGCTGTGTAAACTTGTGTGTGGCTATACTTGTTGACCGATTACGCAAGACGGACACACTCGCGGCTTTCTTTTTCACCGACGATAGCATGTCTGCAAGCGCGACCGGCTGCCTTTTCGTTCTATTGGGCAACTACTCGCTCGCTGATGCATATACGCGTGTATACCCGGGCGGCGCACGCACCTGCGATCTTCGGTACACGCGTACTCGCGCGTGCTGACCGGTAGACTCGCTCTCGGCAAATCTTTCTCTCTCACTCTCTTATACTTCTCGTGTATACATGTGCCTAGTAGTGGCAGGAAATCCTTTAGATCAGCTGCAGGCTTTTCCAGATCACTTGTGACCTTTTACTGTTTATTTTTGACTCTTGATTACGAAACTCGAAATGTGAATGTCGTTCCTACCTCAAAAGATGATTCATATCATAATTAGTTCTCGTTGAAAAGAATTTCAACCTTTCACGATGAACTGCCGTTCGACGTGCGATCCTATATTATTCAACTGTCATTTCAATAATTAATAATCAAATCCCAATGAAAACTATTCTTAACTCTTAAAGTAGCATCATTAATCGAGAAAAGAAAACAGATTTACGTGCAGTTTTTTTGGTTCGGTACTCTAATCCCGAGACACCAGTGTCGAAAACCTACATCGACTATAATGGTGGATTATGAGCCAAAAGAAAGTGAGAAACAGTGAACTTTTCCTTATGCCTCTATTGACTTGGCGATGGGTGCCTCCGATGAGCGATGGGCACCTCCCAGTATAACACATACATGTGTGAAAACAGTCTCTAACTAACAAGTGCCAAAATCATTTGTCGTTATTCATTTCTGTGTATGTCTCATGTTAAAAGTATTGCATATTCGTCACCTGCAGAAAAGCTAATAAACTTAGCAAACAATTTTCTAAAAAATTTTCAAAAAACATTTTCAACATTTGAATGCGAGAGAATAACTAAATTGCTTATCTTTTGGAAATATAATAAAAGACAATTTTAAACGAATATATAAAATTTTTCAATGCTCCTCCATGGCTGTGGATTCATTTCATATACAGTATATTTCTCTCTATCTGTTACGCAATTTCGCCAACGATTACGGCAAAGAAAAACTTCTTCCTTTGGGTCGAATATCGTATATTCTATCGAGCATTAACTCCGATCACTATTATCTCTAATGATTATATTAGATGCATCAATTTTTTTCTGAATACAAGCACATTTCCGTCATGTTACGCCGTGAAATAATCGATTGAAGGTGCAATAACCAATACTGCAATTAATTAAATGCGAATCCATAGATATTTCTATTATATCTTTGAAGTCAAATATTTCTGCTTTGTATTCAATACAACAAAATTGTACAAATACGCAAATACAAATAACACATAAAATTTAGCAAATTCTAGGTAATGTTAAATTTTTGTGCATCCGCGAAGGCGATATGAATTAAATCATATAGCCGCAGGCAATTAATCAAAGACCATAAATTAAATGCGAATTGCAAGCAAGTATTGGTGTATTCATAAAATATATAGCTCCTTACGCAGACTCAATTTTTCATTACGCTGCTTTACACAATTCCTAGCAGCTTTCAAAACATTCTTGCTAATATGTAGTTGCTAAATTATTACTCAACGATACTAAATATGCTTGTTTATAAATCCCCTCGTTGAAAAATGTGGACCGAGAAGAAAAACAAAAGAAGAGTTCTGGTTCTTCCCTGCGGTTTCTTAAAATAACTTATCGATCAAGGAAAATCGGTATCTCCAAAATGCAGCTATTCTGAGAAACGCATAATCACCATTACGATTGTTAAAATGTTGCCTTTCACTCCTTGCAGTAGCAGTTGCAAGACCAGCAATAGCAAAAGACGCTGGTGTATGTGTAATTGCACGCGTGGATTTTCTCAACCGCGAGCCGGACGCACGTGAACACTCACTGGACGCTTTAAAGACAGTAATTCATTGATTTTTTAAGTCTCGCCCATTTGTTTGGTCACTTTTTTACAACTACTCTGGCTTCTTTGTAATAGAAAAGCAAATGTTTCGGTGGAATTCAAATGTTTTAGAACGGTTTTTAATTCCAAACGGATACAAACGTCTGCGACGATAATAATATAATAACAAATTTATTATAATGAAAATTAAACATATTTATATGAAAATTGTACATCGCAGAATTCACAACAAACTTGAGTAAATTATAAATTTAGAATTTCACCTTAGACAACGATAAAGGAGCGGCTCATGGATGAAGTACTTGCCTTACAGGAGTAATATAGAGTCTATAACCAAAAATAATTAATTGGGATTGTCTGAATTTAACTGTTGGCGGTGAGTTTGGTTGTACCAAATAATATTTCCGTGCTTTATTGGCTTTTACTAAAACTTTATGAGAGTGCTTGTTCAAATCGAGTTTCCTTTTTTGTTAGTAAGGCCATTACAGCCATGCTATATGCCATATCCAAAGTTTAAAGTCTGTAATAATCCATCGAATGCTGGAGTGCTGTTGCGACAGGCTTGAGGGCTGAGCCGCTATTGATGGACTGGTTTAAATGAATGTTAGTGTAAAAACTTCTGAGATATACAAGTTAGTTAACTAAGAGAACGTGAATAGTTACCCGTGTTTATTTACGAGCAATTGCTGCTTCTTCGTAAAACTGTAGTAGGACGTTTGTATCGCAGTTTAAAAACTCTGATTGTTAAATATATTGATAACGTTTGTACATGTACAAATAACAACAAGAGAAATAAAAGCTGATTATTCGTATTAGGTACATGAAATAATATATGTATAAGCTCTAGAAAAAGGGCTGAACAACAATAAAAGCTTATAACCTCATTGCATTTGGAAGTTGAAATATGAATTTTTGTCACGGCTGTATTCCAAAGCGCGAGACTACAATCGCCACGTTTTAACGAAGCTCGCGATACTATCCCAAGTATTGTGTACGAAATAATTGTGCAAGCCCGAAAAAACCGACACATCGGCATTTCGCGTACTTCTGTACAGATCGAGACACGAGGCGTGCATCGCGAGGCCGCACGCGTGTGGGCACACATAATTTTTTTCTGGGCCAGGGTCGCGTGTCATCTTTCTTCTTTTTTTTTTCTTTTCATCCTCAAGGTCCTCCTCCTTCTCTTTTCTCTCGCCTTTTTTTTTCGCAGTACACAGAGGATGTCCAACCAGCCGACCGATCGAGCTTCGTTCGGTTTCGTATCGACCTTCGCACGCGGCGTCGGTATATTTTGCAAGCGACGACTTTTCCTTTGTGATGCCTCTCTGCGACTGCGTGTGTACACAACATCGGTCGTAAGAGAAGAAGCGAGGATCGGTTGCACCGGTCGCGTTGCCAAACTCAAAGCTTTCCACGAGGATATTGGGCTGATCGGCTCGCGTCGCGGCTGATTGACGCGAAGGAAAAGTATTGCGACTCTTCCAACGGTGTCATCGTTGGCCTGATCTTTGTACTAAATCATTGTAGTGGCAAAGTGCTGCAACATTTTCTTACATCGACACTTTATATATGCCCAAAAAACGGCATACGCTATACGTGAAAAATGCTAAGGATAAATTGAGACTATTACTTGACTATGACTACTTGTTATTAACTCGTGCTTCGTTCATTCTTCATTTTTTTATTATCAACTTACTAAAATTCTCGAAAAAAAATAAACAAAAACAATATACTTAGTGGCTTTAAAATAAATTCCAGTTTTCATTTGCTAACTTTATTATGTGCTTACAAACGCAAACAATGTAATTGTAAATTACTTTCTTTGCGGGTCTCAATCAACGTAACTTTAAAAATTATTTTCAAGTTTAAACTTGAACTGCTTTACCAACAAGAAAATGACGTTTTTTAATACGGTGCCAAAATCGAGAACTAAAACAACCCAAATAGAGTATAAGCCATTAATTGTATTAGTTTTGTATATTTATGCTACTGAAAGATGAATTAATATAATTAAACTTCATAATTTATTTATTTCTTTAGTATTCTTCATCTGAATTTTTAATTAATTAAGATATAAGCATAAAGTAGTCGATTACTAGTGCCTTTATTCCTTATTTATAAGGAGGTGATCAGGGATGTGGTTTCCGGAGTACGCAAAATAATTAGACCCGTGCCTCAACATTTTTCTGAATGGGTTATAGCTGTGAAGATATTAAACAATTCATGTGGATTTTATACATAAGTATATACATAGATAAACATTGTAAGCGTAAAGAGCGGTGATATTTTTATTTCCAGGACCTATTTCATAAAACGCCGATACACGAGCCTCATTATTTAGCACAAAATGCAATTCCTGAAAGTTTCATTATCTTTTATTGGGTTAATGAACAAAATTTAATTCAGAATTGTTTCTTTTTTTAATAATTAATCGAGAAGATAAAGTCATAAATTAAAGCCAACAGCTCTAATGAATGTCTATAATAATTTACGTCTCTTATCCAACAACGACCCTCTTTTCTACTGTCTCAATATTTAAACGAAGATACTATTATATTTCAAAAGTCGTTTCCTTCCAACTTAAATTATACTTTTGTCAATGTTACGAGGAAAGAACCATCAGGACAAAATTTATTTTACTTTTCCTACTTAGTTTCGTTCATTAGTTGTCCATGCACAGTCATCAGATAAGATTGAAGAAGGACATTTTTTACAATGACTTTACATTTGCGATAAAATGTGTACACATGCGTTGTCGCTAGTAGATCTTGACTTATACTTTGAAGCAATTAACTTTTCGTCTCCGAGTTTCATATTGTTTACGAGTAGGTTTAAAATATTTAATCGCATAGTTAAAGCTCGCAAAGAAGTACTCGAAAGAATTTTAGTATTTTTCACGTAAAACGCGAAAACGTTATCAATACCAAATTTCCAAAGCTGTTTTTAATAATTGCAAGATTTGCTAAGTGCTTTGGGATAAGTTGTTCAAAGAAAAGCATGTATTATAGTTGTTTCCGGTACAATTACTATTATAAAATTATCGTAAGAGACAGAAATAAATAAAAAACGATATATAAGATCTGATCTATTATGACACTTCTTTGATAATATTAACTTAAGGTAATATTATCTAAATTGTCATAAAGTTTATGTAGCCTGCATATTGGTAGTATAAAAAATACGCAGCTCGCTCGTCTGATGCTTCAACCGAGCGGCAACGACGAGGATCCCGCAATCCGACATCGCTGAACTCGCAGGAGAAATCGAGAGTGCACATAAGTAGTATACATGTACACCTGCATAAATGTATACGCATGTAGATGGGTGGAGAAAGGGAGAAGACTGGATCACGAATGCGCAATAGCACGATTTTATTCTGTCCGTACAAAAATTTCCTGCTTGATAGCCTTATATGCATGTATATGAGTTATCGCAAGTCTTTGCAAAAACTCGAAAGTAACTTCAAACATTATGCACTTTTCTGCTGCATCGTTGCAATCTCTTAGCTTTCATTTTAGAACTTTGATCTCTCCCTAAGCCTACCTCCTACATTACATTCTAATTCACACTTAAGAAAATCGTATAATATCACCCTTTAACTAAAGACATGCTCTACTTCGATGGAAATTAAAGCCAACTTCACAATTGAAGCGTTTCCTCTGATTCAATTGCTGCGTTTAATCTAGCTATATGTGTCATTCAACTATAATAAGTAAGTTCTCACTTGAACTTGATTGGAAAAATTCGAGAGAATCTTACTCAAAGTATATTATATTCCTCCGTATATAATATACCAACTTATACATTGGAATAAATGTATATATACATCAGTGTTGTATCATAGAGAACAATTCTGATTGATGTAAATAAAAAAAATGACGAAAAACGTGGGTATTCTCACTTTTCAATTATAGGTAAGTGCATGAAAGAAAAGTTTTTTTTTGTTATTAAGTGGCGAGAATGCGGATACCTTGAAAACTTTTATGTTAATTTTAATTAAAAACTTTTGGAAAATAATAATAGGATTCATCGAAAAAAAAGGTAAAGTACTTACTATGAAACGCTTTCCGGGGGTGTTTGAGTTACCTATTCTCTAAAATTAATACTCCTATGAATGTAAATGTTAAAAGTTGTATAGCAATTGAAAGGCGAGTGCTTTTTAAATAGAATAAAGTTAAAACTAGTATGCTAAGCCTAATTAATGCCAATTAGCTTCGTTTTATTTTCTGCGGTAATATATGTACCAAAGCCCTACAGATATAAAAAGGAACAGAAACACATAGAAAATAATGTATTTACCAACATTATTCTTATATCTTTACCTATATATGTTCCTGTTCTTTTTTAAGGGTTTAGCCCCTAATGATCATAGCATGTACAAAAATTATATTATTACGAACTAAAGAGCTGTTTAATGCATTTTAATAACAACTATGTATAACCATATCTATATAGGTTAGAAGCGTAAACTTTATAACATTGTATACCGTTTATGTAAAGGTTAATTTTTACTGGATATTTCACTTTCTCAAAACAATCGACAAAGTCGGTAAAATCCTATTTATCAGGTTGCAAGAAAAACAAAGAGGTTTTGTGATTCACTAAGCTTCTTCGAAATTTTTACGCTCGCTTATATTACTCAGTATTTATTGTCCGGACTGTACCGACATGGTCAATATTGAGACAATGAACTCTTGCGAAAACGTCGAGGCGTTAATTTGGTTTTAACGATTTTTTATTTCTGTAGTTTCTTTTTTAGTCTAAGGTGTGAAATCCGGCATTGCGATTAGTTTAAGTAGTGACGCATTTACGAGAAAATTCAATTTTTTATCATATTATATTTTCCAAAAATTAATTTTTAATTTTAAGCTACAAAAAAATCAGGATGTAAATATATACTTTTAATTTTTGTAGAGGAAATAGATTATCGATATAAATAAGAAATAGCCAAATTCATAGTCCACTTCAACGCTTCGTTCTTTTTTCGAATTTACAATATTGTTTTCATTTTTATTATTATAGAGATACGTTATAAAGTTTTTATGGTTAATAATTTTGTTTTTATTATCATATTAACACGACACTATTTATCTATAGTAAATGAAAATTATACTTTGAGGAGCTTTACTTTACGATCATATGAATACTCTGACTTTATAATCATTTCCAGCATTATGAATTTCAATTTAAACAAAATTATTAACCATAAAAACTTTAAAAAGTATCTCTATAATAATAAAAATGCAAACAATATTGTAAATTCGAAAAAAGTATGAAGCGTTGAAGTGGACTATGCATTTGGCTATTTCTTATTTATATCGATAATCTATTTCCTTTACAAAAATTAAAAGTATCTATTTAAATCCTGATTTTTTCGTAGCTTAAAATTAAAAATTATATATATATATAAGGTAATAAATAAATACTCTTTATGAAATGGGGAAATAACGCAATCTCATGGTGCTCAGGGATGCAAGTGGTGAACAGCTATGTCAGAAAATGTGTAGCATCCGCGACGAGAATTCCGCATGTCGTAATAAGGAGGCAACGCGCAACGCAACCCGCACCCACTAACAATTACACGATTACGTGAATTAGGTAATAACTTCCGTATTGCCGGTCCGTTATTTCGCTTTTCTCTGTCCCTGCTCTTTCTTCCTTTTGCTTGCACACATTTGGAAGATGAGTTTATCGAGGCTTTTGGAGGATCTTGATAGTGAGACTTCACATTTGCGTCTCGGTTTGCACTTGTACAATGTTTATAAGTTTCTGACTTTATATAATAGTATACTATAAGCCCCAATGTTATTGTTTTAGATTTTTTTCTTTTCTTTTTAACCACACCTGAATCGCCCAGCAACTTATTCGTCATCTCACACGTACACATGAATGACCCACTTTTTCCATTACACGCTTGCATATAAGGAGCTAAGAGATTATGTATTTACAGGTATACACAGGTACAGGTAGATTTTTTGCTATGGTCCAAACAGACGCATTTTTTTTCACTGAAAAGGTAGGGGAAGTCGGGATATTATGGACACTGGGGAATATAAGAACCTGGATTATTAAAAAAATCAAAAAAATTATCATCTTAAAAAAATTATTTAATGTAAATAAAGTAGTGTAAATAAAGTTTAAATCGTAGAACAAAAAACATATTTCATACCTTTTTTACAGAATGTTGATTTTTAATTGTTACAAAAAGAAAGATCAACTATCCTACGTTAAGTTAATTATTTGTGTATAGTATTTTTATAATCGCAAATATTTTTTATAATTACTTAAATTGAAAAAGTCCACGTCTAAAAAAAATTGAGAAAAAAAAATAGATTTCAAAAATTCTCATAAAAAAGCCCACATATCTTGATTTTTATTTCCTTTTCCTCTCACTTAACCTACTAGACGAGGTGAGAGACTATTAGGGTCATCTCGAGACATTTTTTCGAAACGCCCATCTTTTTTCGTCTTCTTTTACTCAGTTTTTTTTCTATCCATCATCGGATGAAAGTAAGGGCCGCGTGGACTGTACGGAAAAACAACGGGACGTCGTGCCAGATTTGTTTCTTTTTTTTTTACGTGCTCGACTGCCGTCACTGATCAGGTATTTAACCTCTACCTCTTGGCATTCTAGTGGATCTTTCGTAGTGGATTTTTATCCACTATATTTTTCAATGGATTGAACAATTTTTCGGATACATTCATTTAATCAAGTATAATTTTAAATAAAAATTACAATCTTTTTGCATTTGTGACCCACAGCCCTGGAAAGGGATGTATATTCAAATAAACGTTCGAAACCCGAAGGATCATCACCTAAATTATAAATTCATCCACGAATAGTTTACTTCATATTTAAAAATTACAATGTCAATATATTTATTTAAAATATATGTATTTGAAAATATTTTTAAATGAACCATTGCTTAATAACTAATTTTTAATCAATTTGTGCAATTTTTAAGTAATAAATCAGCTCATAGTAGATGAACATAATCTTTTTTCGTTTTAACTTCCCGAATTATTTCAAATTAAGGCTTTCGATTTCTATTATTTAAAATTCAATGATTATTTGACAAAAAATTTAATTTACAAAAAGGGGTAATTTTTTAGATGCAGTAAAAAGTCGGCGATAACTCATCAATATATAATACTTTAAGAGTGCAAAATTTAACAAGTCATTTATTACAGACCTATTAGGTATATATAGTTTTTGTAGCATTCGAAATTTCAACGAGTTGCTGCTGTGAGGATAATTTATGCATCATACCAGCTTCCCACATATTAACTTTCAAGATTTCACTTTCCTTCTGGCATTGTCTGGAACATGTAACACTGTAAAGTTTTTAATTTTGACACTGAACATTAGTATTTGCGTTACTTTCTATTACTTGGAGCTAAAACCTTTTTTAATTTTCACCTAAAACTACATTTTTATTTGGGCTCGCAATTGGAATTTTTTATTTACTAGATGTGTGGCATCGTAAACATAGATTAAGGTTGAAGCAAAATTGCTGCAGTTTGCAAAAAATAATTATATGCATATACATATAAATTAGAAAAGATTATTAATTTTTAAGAAAATTAAGAACAAATAAAAATCAGTGTTAAATTAAGAGCCTTTCAGAGTATAAACATTTTTAGTCTCTGATAGCCCGTTACAATAACATGATTTGCGCTGATATTTAATTAGTAGGTATTAAAATTTAAAAAGTAAATAGTCAACTATCAAAAAAAAAAAATTTTTTTCAAGTTTTATATTATCTTCACACAATTTTCGATAGCTATAAATGGGCACATGTATTTTTAGAAAACTTGAATAAATAAATGAAAATATATGTTCTAAAAATGAAAATTTGTCAACGTTTAAAGTTTACCATAATAAGCTTTCTGAAAAGTTGAGGAACCAATACGTAGAAAACCCAATTATAAACGAATGATTGAAAATGAAAAAAAAAATCATTGCACACTTTCGTTTCCTAACTTGGAATCCTATACGTTGACTGGAGAATAGTTTCATCGTGCGACACAGGAAGCGAAAATTAACGGTTATAACGTGTGTCTCAAACACACAATATGTAAATATGGACTATTCCATGTCAAGTGAATTCAAGCTAAACAATTGTGAAATAGATGTTACTTTTGAAAGATCTTTATCACAATCCAAATATGTACTGCAAAAATTAATTACTTAACCCTGGGTGCAATACAGCATATATACATTTGTATTAAAAATTGCGTATATATATAAAGGCTAGATGGATTTCATCGGATTGGCTATATACCATTCTACAGATCACGAAATTGTAAGGAACACGTATGTTTTTCGTTTTTCGATTGGACAAGTAGTTTCCGAGTTATTAATTTTTAAAAGTTTGTAAGGTGAGCCAATCAGCGAACGGCAGATACGATCTTTCGCCTCCACCGCTTCTGCCACCCGCTATAACAGCCTGTTGATTGGCTCATCTTACAAGCTTTTCACAATTGATATATATATATA